>CM075485.1:24756913-25046913 GCA_037950665.1 Hypophthalmichthys nobilis | reverse complement strand
CCGCGCGTTCACCTTGCCTTCCCTCCGAGACCTGCACCAGTTTCCAGGCAAATGACACAATTTGATACGCCAGCGGGACAATCGAGGAGGATAATGTTTTTACGTGATCATCTCCGCAAAAAGCTATTTCTATTGCTTTTTTCTTCATTAAACACAACAATGATGAGGTTATGGAGAGACTTTATTGCTCTCGGGCTAAAACTCATTACTCCTGCCAGACATCCGAGTATAAAAGAAATTACAAAATGGCATTTTGTACCCGGTCTGCGCCGATAGCATGTCTGGGAGATTGAGGTCGAGGAGGTAAAGGAAGAGAGGGAGAGTTGATCTGTGTCAATTTCTCCAGTGAAAGTCAGACAGGGGAAAAAGGCCTAACGACAACACAAAACGCCTTTTGTGCGCGCGGTATTTGATTACCGGCAGGAATTTTGATGGTGTCGCAGTGTACCGCGGCAGTTAAAATGATCGCGCGGGATGCCAAGCACACCTGACTCTTTCGGAAAGCAGTTCTTACCGTATCATTGTGGCCAAAAAGATTGTGAATGGACTTATTTCAGTAATTGTCGGCTCGTCGCAGCAGGCCATATGCTTCCAAAGTTGTTCAAAACAATCAGTGTGGGCTCATATTACCACGTCCAGATGGATTTCAGACAGGGTGCTGCGTCCAGGCGAGAACTGTGGCTCAGGATTGGGTTTCACATCTTGCTGTCATATTTACCCCTCTCCTCTGTGATAGGATCCTGTTGATATGGGCACAAAGCTTTATTCTGTTTTTAAAGATGTTGTGATCACAAGGGCACCAGACAGACATAGTGTACCCATTACACAAGATACTCATGTTTTCTCTTTGTTTTTTGTCTGCAGAGCCACAGAAATATTACTGATATTATAGACAGATATATCGGCTGGGCCGATTATTAGGCCGCTTTGAGAATATTGACTCTACTTGCGTGGCTGATAAACACAGAAGTGTTAGCTGTCTTTGTATTAGCTCCAAAATCTGTTTTCAGTGATTCTTTATTTTCTGGTCTATTCTTATATTATATCTTCATATTTTCATACATAATATTATATATTTAAATTAATATTATATTAGTGGAATCTTCCAAAAAGTTATATATATATATATATATATAATATTTCTACACTGTAAAAAAGAATTGTTGGTTTAACTTTTTTAAGTTATATATTTGTTTATATTTTAACTTTTTTAATATTTTATATATATATATATATATATTTCTACACTGTAAAAAATAATTGTTGATTTAATTAAAAAAAGTTACCTGGTTGCTTTAAATTTTTGAGTTAATACAATGAAGGCGATTGGTTTAATTAACAGAAACTCAAAATATTATGTTATTTGAACCACATTAATTATTGAAGTTGATTTGGCAAAAGACAAAATGTCATAACAAATCATGAAAATAATTTTTTACAGTGTATTAATGCTGAACTGATTTTTTTTAGATAAATTTAACTTTTTTAAAAAAGCTAAAATTATATAGAATTGTGTGTGTGTGAAAATTATATGAATTAATATTTATTATTTATTACAGTAGTTGGTGGCCAATATGCAGTTTTCAGTAGCCAATATATTGTCTAATATATACAAATAGTAATATATTTAAAAATAAATGTATAAATTTAAATATAAATTTATTTAAAATAAATATTTATTTTAGTACCGAACAGATATTTTAGATGAAAATAACTTACAAAATATATATCGTCAATTTAAAAATAAATATTATAATTGCCTCCTTAAAAATAGCTGCGGATAATATAACACACAAACACGCTCAGTGCACGTGCTGTCAGTTGTTGATATGTGTACCAAGCCTGACTAAACATGTTTGATTACGTTATATTTCGTCTCGTGAGACGTGTCTGTAACTCGACCTCTTGTTGCTCGTGCTCCTGTGAGAGTCCTGCTTTCTCTCCGGCCTCTTCACAGTTCATGAGAAGATGGCAGAAAACAGTACCTTAAAAAAGATAGAAACGTCATTAATCTAAAAGTTGTCCACAGTGTACCTGATTTGCTTCCAATCAAGTGCTTAATGAGTCTCAATTAAGATTTATTATGCAAATTAACCCTGGCCTGCTACAGTCTATGGGGCAGGAGCTATGACAATATTTTGCTAATGGCACAATCTGTACCAATTAGAAAAGCAAACTTTCACAAGATTCAGGTTTAGTGTCGACATACAGGAAAATATGAAGCTCTTAACATATATATATATTTGATCTCAAATAACTAAATAAAGTCTTGATAAATTACCTCTAATTGCATGTATTTTTCATATTTACCAACTATGTGTCATCTTATTTTTACAGGCACTATATCAAATTTTAATTTCGCATTATTATTAAGCCTAAGCCTTGTCTAAGAGGCGTTTTAAAGGAATATTTAATTAAAGCATCTGTGGAAATCACATTGATTAATGCATGCAATAAATGGATAGCTACAATACTTGCACAGATAAGAGTGCAAACGTTTAAAATCTTACAGGCGGCGCTATCCTCGCTCCTTCACTGGCGGGTGTCCAAACATCAAGTCATAAACCTCAGGCCTTTTTTGTGTCTTCATTTAACATGGCCGCTGATGGCTTCCCGACAGCTTTATAGCTGACAAGTTTCATGGCACGTCATGCCGTGCAATTACACGGGAACTAATTTGATGAATCAACTCGATATTCCTGAGTCCTGGCTGGCCTTTCAGTCCATTTTCTACCTAGAGGTCAGCAGGAGCTCAGCCTGCAGAGTTTCAGCAGCGTGCGACTGTAATGACTGTTTGTGCGAGTCAGGAAGTTCTTGTAGACAAAGATCAGGAGAGCGTGAGCGTGATACGATATGCAAACACAATTGTTATTCATACTTATGTTGGAGGACCATTTTAGAGATCGTTTGCATATTTTTGCATGTTTTAGAGTACATTTTAGAGTGAATCATTTACATATTTGTGCTTTTTAGTGAACATAACAAATAACAACAGTTAAGTGAATTTCTCCAAGCAGTAGATGCTTGTATATGGCTTTTTCTCACTCTTTAATCACAGAAGGATGGATTTTTGTGCAAACCTAACCTAGACGGCACACCTTTTTTACCAAACAGTTTCTGCAGATGTTTTAAGACTGTTAAAACACCAATAGGCCGGAGCTTTTTAATGCCAGAATAGCTCACATGTGTAGATCCCAATGCCATGTACTTGATGCAAAGGAGCGTCTAGCAAATTACAATTAATTTTTAACAATGACATTTCACGCCATCAACATATTTTGGCGCTCTGATTGGAATCGCAAAGACACCGAGCGGTTTTGATGGAGCAAGTCTGCCATAATAAAATGTCTTGTTTGTGTCCTTGCAGAGCTCTGAGTAGACGCCCGCACGAGCCGCGCCGTGCCGTTCTTCTGAAACTAACAGCTTAATTGAAACTCATTAAACAGCTCTGACAGCTTAGGTGTCCTTGCAGGATATAGAATAATTCAGTTGTACTTACAACTTGATTAAGAGAACTGGATGAACATATTAATGATTAGAGGCATTGTGCGGGTGCAGGATTTAACAATGCAGCAACGTGTGGATTTTTATTTTTTATGGCTGATTGTGTGTGCTAAAACACAGTGTGCCATGGTGAAATATCAAACCGCTTTACATTATTTGGGTCAATGACGTGACGGGTCATTTTTTTGTCCAAAGGTCTTATTAATAATAAAAAACAAAGATATGATACCTGAGTATGTAAGGTAGTACAACTAGATCTCGAAATTAATTTCATTGATGTCATTTGGAGTAACCAATATAAAGGGACCATTTTGGATCAAGTCATGGGACAGGATGTGACATCATTCAGACACCTGCAAAGGACCACATGGTCATGAAGCAAAGTAACTAACTCTCTCTTAACTATTTGAAAAATTCAGGTTTTCACTCGCTCATACGCATGTCCCGAAACATCAGGTCATTCGGTATACCCGCTATAAAACATGGAAAATGTTGTAATAACTTGTACTAAATATAAAATGTTTGATTGTACTTTTGCTAGCTAGATATATATCAGCCTTTTAGCATTGTTTGAAAATACCGTCATTCGGTATAACCAAAAGTGTCATTTGGTAAAACCGAAATTTTGGTTAAACCAAATGACTTTTTTGGTTACAAATTTTGTCCATCTTGTAAAAAAAATGACAAAAGCAGTTTTAATTGATTATAAAACCAAATAATCTCATTGTTAACACTTAATAAAATGAATTATATCTCATTATGTTTTTTACACTTATTCGTTAATGACCCGTTTGTTAATTAATTATACTACTGTGCATAAGCTTGGGGTTGGTACAGTATTAAGGTTTTTGATAGAAGTTTTTATTCTCATCAAGGCTACATTTATTTGATTTAAAAATGCAATAAAACTGTGATCAAAGCTGAATTTTCAGCATCATTACTGTTTTCAGTGTCACATGATCCTTCAGAAATCATTCTAATATGCTGATTTGATGCTCAAGAAACATTTATTATTATTATCAATGTTGAAAACAGTTGTGCTTCTTCATATTTTTGTGGAAACTAATGCATTTTCAAAAAAGTTCAAAAGAACAGCATTTATTTGACATAATGTATATGAATGAAATAAATAAATCAAATATATTGATATTTTTGCTATTGAGATGCAAATATTTGCTCATCCAGCCCTACTTTGTGCATATTTTAATAGTTAATTGTATTATTTACTATTATAATTTTATATATTTTAATTCAGAAACAAAATTGGACAGCTGGGGAATGATAAACCACTTTATATCCAACAATTGCAGTTACTATTATATAAAAGAAATGTCATCTAGGAAATTAACAGGTATGTGTGTATATGCACAAGCCTTGTCAGTAAGATTAATGACAAACGATTCAGTGACACAATGACAAAAGATTCAGTACTCGACACGAGCCTGAAAAAATACACATCCCGCATCGTCTCTGCTGGAAATGAACGGCAATAGGAATTTGCCAAGAACTGATGGCCCCTATAATGAGTGTATGACTAATATTGCAATTTAGAAAAAGAAAATAAATGTGAGCAAACCAGTGAAATTATGCAGCATTACACTCCGCTGTGAAGAAGAACTCTCTCCGCTAAAGATCCGAGCAAATGTAATTTCTCCTATTAATTGCCATACCCTCTTGAAACATTTTCCAACTTTGTGAAAGCCTCGATCATTTTAGTGAGGGTGAGAGGAATGAGTGTGATGGAGCTCCTTTTATCTTATTTTACAAGACTTCAAGTCAAATAGAAAGTTGAAAACTTCATGTGATTAGAAACTTGCTGAGGCTCACAGTTCTTTCGCTCTCCACAGACATGTTAATCGACATTATTAACATTAACTTCTCTGCCGGAATTCACACCTTTTTACATTTAAAGGAACAGTTCACTCTAAAAATTGAAATAATGTCTGAGCAGCAAAAGCTGTTTTCAACATTGATAATAATCAGAAATCTTTCTTAAGCATCATATCAGCATATTAGAATGATTTCTGAAGGATCATTTGACATTGAAGACTGGAGTAATGACGCTGAAAATTCAGCTTTGATCACAGGAATAAATTACATTTTTAATGTATTAAAATAGAAAACAATTATTTAGAATTGTAATAATATTACTGTTTTTATTGTATTTTGAATAAATAAATGCAGCCTTGGTGAGCAGAAAAGACTTCTTTCAAAAACATTAAAAAATTGTAATGTTTCCAGTCGTTTGACAGGTACTGTAAATATGAATTTTCTTTTTCAATAGAACACAAAAGGAGAATTTTTGGCTTCCATATGATGACAGTTCATAGCAACCATATCTGCCAAGCTCTAAAAACAATAAGGTCTCATTAATTAATGTTAGTTAATGCACTAACTAACAATGAGCAATGTATTTGTTACACTATTTATTAACCTTAGTTTAATAAAAAATACTGTTCATTGTTAGTTTATGTTAGTTCAGGTCCATTAAATAATATTAACAGATACAACTTTTGATTTTAATAATGTATTAGTAAATGTTGAAATTAACATTAACTAAGATTAATAAATGCTTTAGAAGAGTTAGTTCATGTTAAAGGTAGGGTAGGCAATTTAGGAGAGGCTAGCAATAGCAAGCTAGCTTTGAAAGCTTCAGAGCGCAGTCCAAAGCCACGCCTCCTTCAAAACACATGAACGCACACAGCCAGAGCAGAGTCTGCAAAGTCTGAAGAGAGACAGCGTTAGATTACCTCATGTCTCAAAGCACATGACATTACAACAATGAATGTAAACAACTTAGACTGCTGCAGATTTATTTCGCGTGGATAGTGTTGACATAGAAACGCATAAATCCGAGTCTGAGGAGGTAAACAGCTCCGGGTAGAATGTCACAAGTTGCCATCACATAATTACGGTTATGACATGACATAAACACAGCATAAGCTTGTTGTTTTGGTTCAGGAGGAACTGTAAAAGGCGGCGAACATTTTTTAGTCCCGATACTTCCACAAAAGATACATTTTTTAATATTTAGACCACTTCTATTATTGCCTTCCCTACCTTTAAGTAATATAGTTAACTAATGATAACAAATGGAACCTTATTGTAATGTGTTACCAACAATGGTTTTGCACTGTAAAGCCTCTTTTCCATCGAAATTACCCCGAACAATTTGTCTCAGGAACTTTTTTCCCCCAGTTTCCATCGCGATCTAAAGTACCGTGAAGATTAAGTCCGGTGACGTTGGACTACGCACGACTTTCCAGTTCCCGCTGGATTTCGTCCTCCACATATAAGCTTAATAAAGAACCTAAACCTTGTTCTCAGTCCATCGGCTGGATTTTCAAAACTCCATTGTTGATTTGAATAGCAAACAACTCTTGCTGCATGCACCAAAACAGACTTGGTGGTTGAAATAAAATGCTGCATGGAGTCAACCAATCAAAATGCTGAGTGAACTCAACGAATCAATATGTTCAGCGCCCAAGTCCCACCCCCGAAAGTTCCAGATCTTTGAAAAAGTACTACCTCGCGAACAGGGACTTTCTGAGGGGGAAATTTTTACCTGAAACTTCATTTAGACCCTGGTTCTTCCGGTCAAAACACACCGAGTACCACCCCAAAGCCCCTAGTTCCCGGGGAAAGTTCATGCGGTGGAAACATGGCTCATGTCTTATGAAGCTGTGAGATAACTTTGTGTGAGGAAAAGACTGAAACATAATGACAATTTCATCAGTCGAGTCATATCAAAGACTGTAGATGCATTCCTGTTACTATGAACGGGAGAAACTGCAACACGCAATATGGCAGAATAAGTCCCGCCTTCTAAATAAAAGAGCCAATCGCCAGTTGGTAAAGTCATTGCATCACTGAAGCTGCCTTTAGAAGCTCCTGTTCCCACAGAAACCTGAGACTTAAGCTTAGGACTGCATATGCGCATTGACTGAAATAAACGCTATGTGAGCATAAGAAACAACGGTTATGAGACAGTTCATGTCAGATTTTATTGCTGATTTGAAATATGTTATTTAATTGTGAGTTTGACCAGTAGTTTTTGAGATTTTGGTATTTCCCCATTCATATAAATAGGAGTTGGTCTTGTATGAGCGAAATAGCTGCCTGGAGGCGTTGCAAGTATGGTGCTCTCATAGTTTATGGTGCTTTTATGTCCTTGACAGGCAGACAGTAATAATAACAATAATTTATTGTATTAAAAAAGAGCTGTGTGAAGATTTTTCAGAATTTGTGTTTCAATGGAGGGGGGTTTGGATTTAAAAATTCCACTCATGTCCTAAATGAATTCTAACACGCCACTGTATTATTGACATTACGAGTACATTTCCCCTTTGGCATGACTGAATTATACACAAACAGCTAATATTAACATTCACATTCTCCCATAAAACTTTACGTGGCTCCCGCTGACCAGACAGCAAATCAAATCCCTGCGCATCTGCTGGTATCTGTCAATAAGTGCATTCCTGCAACATTTCGGCGGGAACATCGCACCCCTTACCATTTTGTAAATCTGAATGGGGGGATTTCCTCAAAGAAGGGATTTATAGCTTCATGCCGGCTTCACATGATTGATAGCACACAGTGGAGCCTTTGTACAGGAAGACGCATGCCTCACTGTGGGCCAACTGCATCTGTCTGAAACAAAACATGATGCCAGGCCTTCCTGAACACTCTGTCTTGAGTCATGGTGAAAAGGTTCCAGTAACCTCCTTGTGGGTGTAGTGTTAAGTCACTCGCTGGATGTGAAAATGTGTGAGAGTTGCTGCTGTCGGGATGTGAATGGAGAAATGCAGATGAGCTGCTGCCGACTGAGACCTTTGACTGTTAGCTTTCAGGGGGATTTGAACTTCATTTTGTTTGATTCACTGAGATTTGACTCATTTTTTGACTCATGAGTGGTTTTGATGGTTTATACTTCTTGTGAATTGTGTGTTTTTATACCTGTGTGGAAATATTGGTGTTTCCAGTCATCAGATTATAGAGGTGTAAAATGTTTTGGGAACTTCTCAAATAGCTAGCATGAGTATATTACTTGCTTTCCTTAGTTCAAACTTTAGTTTGGACTCAATATAATAGTTTTATTTATCCTATTTTAGAGTCAACATCAAATGTTGACTTTTAAACACATTTACTTCCATAAAGGGATTTTTCTTTTCCCAACTGTATTCTCATATTAAATTTGTAGTCTTTAAATAAAAGGGGTGTGGGGGTGGATTAGTTGAAATAATAATAATAATTATATTTATTATAATATTTTTGTTTTATTTTATTTTTTAATTTGTTATTTTTGCCGAATAATGTGTACACAGGAATCGTGTACAAAAAAGGATGAATACTTACTATTATAAAAAATTTAACTTTTTGAATTTATGGCACAAAAAATTATATATTTATATATATATATATATATATATATCTTATTTTATTACAAATTTTATTGCAAATTTATTTTTATTTTTATATAAATGTTTTAATAATATGGATGGATAATTCATGGCTAAAAAGACAAAAAAGGTGATTTCTGAATTCTAATGAAAACTTACTATTATTATAAAAAAAAATATCTATCTATAATTTTATTAAAAATGTTATTTTATATTTAATTTTTTTATTTTTATTTTATTTTTTATATATATTTTGGATTATATATATAATATGGATGGAAAAAGACAAAAAAAAGGTGATTTCTTTTTTAAACAAGAAATAAAAAAAAAATAAAATAAAAAAGCAAAACAACAACAACCAATAACATCATAGTCTGATAGTCCTGTTTACATCATTTCCAATAAATATAAATAGTTAAATGTGTTGCGAGTGCCATTTCATGTCGTCTTTAAATGTTTAAAAAACCTCTTGAACCTTCATGGTATTCATTTTCTCAGGCGTGCTTTCGATGTTATTACAAGTAGCAGTAAATTTGAGGCTTTCATGAGGTCAAAAAGGAACCTGGTTCAACTCCTAGCCGATCGAATCAGCATATAAATTGCAAACGGATCCCGGAATCCCAGAATCCTTCCTTCAATGTGCTCATCTCCTTCCCCAGTCATTTTTCACCTCTCTGTTTGGAGAGGTCTCTCACAGGGGGCACACATCTGTCTCCCTGCCCTTCAGTCTGCTCGCTTGACTTTCCCCTCCAAGGCGCACTGTTTAAAGATGTGCAGCTGCCTCACTGAGAGCCAGGATGGCCACCGTGGAGGCCTGTAGTTAGTCCGTCAATGGCTGGGTTTGCTTGAGTGGAGCCATGTGCGGCTAAGCCTGGGAGGCTGAGGTCCTTGCTGGGATAAGCGCTTTAATACCTGCCATTACGCTGCCAGAGGGAGTCATTAGGAGCCAACGGATCCTGTTGCAGATCACAGTCAAATGAACGCCGGCCCTCATTTTGGCCCGGACGACTCCCGTCAGAGCTGCAATGAGACCCAATGACCCTCAAGAGCGGTTTGAGCCCACGGACCGCCTCTTCACTGAAAACACACTTTTTTTTTTGTCCCCAGTTCTCTGTTACTGTAGGCGTGTAATTTGTTAGTCATGATTTATGATTTGGGAATTTTTTTTTGTCGTGCATTTTGGAAATTTATTGGAGTGTCTGAATGGGAAGCTCAATAGTCTTTTGGTTAAAATTGCTCCCATTTGTCATGATAGTGACACTTTAAGTTTGTTTTAATTTCTTCTTCAATGTCAGTTTTTCACATTCGGAAAGTTTTTTAGCGTGTTGCTATACGGTTGCCACGGTGGTTGCTATGATATTGTTTAATTACCAGGATTCAAAATCTGTCTATCTATCTATCTATCTATCTATCTATCTATCTATCTATCTATCTATCGTTCTATCTATCTATCTATCTATCGTTCTATCTATCGTTCTATGTATCTATCTATCTATCGTTCTATCGTTCTGTCTATTATTCTATATCTTTCTATAATTCTATCTATTGTTCCATCCATCCATCCATCCATCTATCGTTCTATCATTCTATCTTTCTGTATCTTTCTATCTATCTATCTATCTATCTATCATTCTGTCTATTATTCTACATCTTTCTATCTATCATTCTATCTATCGTTCTATTGTTCTATCGTTCTATCGTTCTATCATTCTATCGTTCCATCCATCCATCGATCCATCCATCCATCGTTCTATCCTTCTGTATTTTTCTATCATCTATCCATCCATCCATTCATCCATCTATCTATCTATCTATCTATTATTCTACATCTTTCTATCTATCATTCTATTGTTCTATTGTTCTATCTATCATTCTATCTATCGTTCCATCCATCGATCCATCCATCCATCTATCATTCTATCCTTCTGTATCTTTCTATCATCCATCCATCCATCCATCCATCCATCATCTATCTATCTATCTATCTATCTATCTATCTATCGTTCCATCCATCCATCCATCCATCATTCTGTCTATTATTCTATATCATTCTATCTATTATTCCATACATCCATACATCCATCTATGCAAAATTTTTAATTTCAGTTCTTTTAAATTCTGGGATTTAAAAAGAATGGCTTATTTTATTACTTTTACTACTAATCTGTTTTATTTCTGTTTAATTCTAATCTGTACCATGAGTAATACTAATAGGGATGATGAAGATCTGTGCAACAGCAAAAAGTCCAAAGCCTAAATCGTGACGCCTTCTTGAGTTTGATATGATGTCCGCAGGCCTTGTTGACTAAGATCCTCCATCTCATTGGTCAACAGCACGCAGCAGGATGGTGTAGAGGTCAGATGTGTAGCTGGACGCCTCCAGACCTGTAACACCAGGCCCATCTAAACGCATTACCGTCCAGTACGGCATCAGAACTACACACGTTATAGCCGAGAGCAGTTCTGTGATTGTGTTTGATTTTATTTTACATTGTGATGTCAGTGGAAATGTACTGCATTGTGTTTTCGCGTGCATGAGCGCTATGCACCCGTGAGCTGGAACGCGCCAGAGAAACAGAAATGTGTTCTATTTTAGAGAGGGACTTCCTGGTGATTGTACAGATACACACAACCGTGTGCCAACCTGCTAGCAGATGGCATGAGAGTGACGTCGCCTTCGTGGTCTACTTATACTACATCCATTTCCTGTCTGAGGCTTGAAGCTGATGTAACCAGACCGGGGATCTGATTAATTGAGTTTTCAAAGGATTTTTATAATGTTGCAGATGTTCAAATGCACATAACACATGTGAAGCACAAGTCAATATTTTGTAAAACTACTTATTTATTTTAATAGACTAGTCTGTTGATATTGCTTTCTTTTTCTATTAAAGAAAACATTTAAATATTTATTAATATTTATGAACATTAAAATATTTAAATGAGCAAATATGTAACCAAAAAAGCGAAGAAGAAAAACTTTTACGCTTGTTCAGAGCTCACCAAAAAAAAAAAAAAAGCAATTATTACCGAAATCTACGGCATCATCCTTAACGTCATGTGTCCATAACGCCACCAAATGCATTTTGATTAAAAATTAAAAGCAGCAGATCAGCATATTAGAATGATTTCTGAAGGATCATGTGACACTGAAGACTGGAGTAATGATGCTGAAAATTCAGCTTTGATCACAGGAATAAATTACTTTATAAAATATATTCAAACAGAAAACATTTATTTTAAATTGTAATATTATTTCACAATATTACTGTTTTTACTGTATTTTTAATTAAATAAATGCAGCCTTGGTGAGCAGACGAAACTTCTTTTAAAAACATTAAAAATCTTACCGATTCCAAACTATATATATACTTTTTTTTTTTTTTTTTTTTTTTTTTTTTACTTAATTCTTTTGCAATTTTTTTTTTTTTTTTTTGTATTTATTACTGATGCACATCCCTATTAGAAATGTAATGTGGGACATTATGTTATTCGATTAATTTTCTTATGTGCCTTTAATTCATTAATTCACTTTTTAAATTCATGAACTCTTTTTTTTTATTGTTTGAATGCTTTAATTCATTTTAATTTGACTAATTTTAGTACTTATTTATTTCAGTTAGTTGGCAAGGCATAAGTTTTGAAAAATATCAAGCTTTCTGTTTGAAATACCAGAGAGACATAGCAATATCTCAAAACTACACTAAAAATAGATAATATAACAGTAATATTCTGCCACACCTAAAGTGACTAATAACATTTACAGGCCTCAACTGAGGATAAGGTCAGCTGACAGAACTGTTTGCATATAAAAACATGAAAGGTTTTAATTGTTCAGGCTGACCAAACAAGTCGACCATTGTGACCCATCCCTTATAAATATCTGATTTTATGCAGCAATTATCAGGTAGCAATTAGCTAACTAGATTTAGATGAAACACTAAATCATGCCGTTGAGCTCTATATGGGTTTGATTCACTGCAGATTGTTCTCAGAGCGCTTGTGTAACGTTTGACCTGCCAGCGGCCCCTGTGTCCCTGTTTTGCAGAGGCCCATGGGAGCTTCCTGAAGCCCTGATTCAGGTCTCATTGCTTCCTGTCTATTTTGCTTGAGCTGATCAATCACAGAGACGAATGTGTCTGTCAAAGCACACGTGGCCACCGCCGCACCTGCTCAATACCCCCGCGCTGAAACACTGCCATCTTAGCGGCTCTTGACAGATGTTCCCCACTTCAAAACAGTGTGTGTGTGTGTGTGTGTGTGCGTCTATCGCTCGTGTTTGTTTGGGTGAGGGGGCATTTAGCTATACGCGTCCTTGCGAGGATATGTTTGCATTTTAAATTGAATTAATTACATGATATTAATCAAATTAATGGCGTCTATGAAGATCTTCATGCATCTGTCACTCTGTAGGCCCTGTATTTTACGCTTTTTCGTGGTTTCTTTGTGCGTTGGCTGGTGTGTTTGCATGTTCTCTCCTCACTGGCAGAATGTGGCTGGGACACAGGCATGAGGTAGCACACGGTGTCCAGATCCCTCCATCAGGGACCTCATCAGCCTCTGAATTTCCTTCCCCTCTCGCCTCAGGCCATCCATATTCATTTCCTGTACTGATTTAGGCCCAATGAAGAAAGAAAGCTGGCTTCTCTTTCTTCCCCCCGCCGGTCCTCCTGCCTGCCGCCTTGCGTGACAACACACTGTAATTGCATTGGATTAGTATGATAGTGTACACAGCCTGGGTCAAATACCTATTTGAGAGATCACCGCACTAGCGTTCATACAGTTCTTTGTTTACTTGCTGAACCTTCATTCAAATAACTGACGTGCATTTTTGATGCAGTTTTGAGCCCTATTTTTTGAAACAAAGGAACAACATTTATTGTGTTATAAAAGCCACAACAATGAAAGTGAATTGAATTGTTTACAACGTCATATTTTTCAAAATTAATATTGCTGTGAAATGGAATAAATAAAGATTTGGGCTGTTTAATTGTATCATATCACAAAAAGCACCAATAAAACATAATACTTGTAGTATTTTACCATATTACAACGTCAGTAATGACAAAGGTACAAACGAAAGTGAAAATGTTGTCTTAACTACACTTTAAAAAAATTATTTTCATGATTTATCACATTTTTTCTTTTGTCAAATCAACTTAGATCATTAATGTGGTTCAGATAACATAATATTTTGAGTTTCGGTTGATTAATCCAATCGCCTTCGTTGGATTAACTCAAATTTTTAATTTCAATGAACTCAAAATTTTAAGGCAACCAGATAACTTAGTTTTTTTAAGTTAAACCAACAATTCTTTTTTACAGTGTAGTTAACTAATAGGCTAGTTAACGTTACCAAAACTAAACACACACAAATTCTTGTTTACTCCTTAAATAAATGTTACTACAAAATGAAATAAAGGCATATATAAAGGTTGTTTTTGTTTATTGACAAGAAAAAAACATGAATTTGTATCATATTACGTAATACAAAAGGAAAAAGACTAAATGTTGAGTTAACATTGCCACACTGGTTGTTTATCCCATATTACGTTGTTGATTGTACACTGTAAAAAAAATTCCGTAGTTTTTACAAAATAAATTTGGCAGCTGTGGTTGCCAGAATAATTTTGCAAAAAATACAGAAAAACTGTAAACACATTTACAGAACAAACTGTAAATTTTACAGTATAAAACTGTAATTTACAAACAATAGAATTTTAATGTAAACCAGTAAATTCAACAATGACTAAAATCTGTTTTGTACCTTTAACATATACTGACAACCACATTATAATGCAGGTGGTAAAAGAGAAAGCCACATGAAGAATCAGTTCATCACAAGTAGCTTTTCAATGAGCTGAAGTATACACTAATATAAAGAAGCGTCATTCACGCAAACGCAAAACACCATCATGGTAACCCCACAACACTTACATAATGCAATAAACATTCATTAAACAACAGAAGATGTAACATAAAACCCTAATGTACATAACTGAAGACAAAAACTATTAAGAAACATGATTATTTAAACAAAATATTTTCAAATGTGCAGTGAGAATATCAGTTTACAGTTCTTGACTGTAAATTATACATTGATTTGTTCTTTTTTACTTCTAAAAATTTTAAAAATTTACATTTTACTGTGAAAATTACATAAAATGTCTGGTAAGAGCTTTTACAGTTTTTCCCTGTATATAGTAGGGGAACTTACTGTTAACCTATTTAGAAATTTTTTCCGTAGCATTTTTACAATATTTTACCGTTAAAATCACATTCATTTTTTACAGTGTAAAATAAAAATGTTTTTCTGAACAAATATTGAGAGATGGAGTAAATACATGAATAAAGCTCTATTTTGTGTGTTGACAAGAAAAAACATTAAATTGAATCATATTATGTTAACTTTAATCTTGAGTTACTTACAACAATTGAACACACTCATGAATTTCTTGTCACATCACCTTGATCGTACAATAAAAATTTCTTCTTTTTTTAAAAAACAAATACGGTTGTGAAATGGAGTAAAAAATAAAGTTTTAAATGAAGGTTGGACCTAAAAGCTAAAATAGTTTCGTATTATGTAAAGCACAAGTACAACATGAGTTATTGAAAGTTTTGCAAATTTGTTGTTTACACAGTATGACAGAAAAATAAAAGAGAAATTATTTGGAGAATAAAAAAACATGAATCTTTCTTCTAGTAATTGGTTAAAAAAGCAGCTATGTTACTAATGTAATGTGCTATTACTATGTAGATTTTTTTGGTGATGGATTCCTCTTTGATGTGTGCTTTTCTGGCGTCTGTCATCTTAAACAAAGAGGTGATGTGGTGCGCCATTGTCGGATGGGATGATATCGTTACATTAGCCGCACACACGAGAATCAAACCCCATGATTACACTGGTGGGTGTAGCTTTTTGTTCTTCCAGGGGGGAGGAAATTGACGGTAATAAAAAAGAAGTCAGATGACTTAACTCTGTAATTACTGGCCTGTTTTCATGATCCTGTATTCTATTTAAAAGCTAAGTCTCAAATGGCTGCTACTTACCAGTTAAGATTAATCCTGCCATTAAACCTTTGGCGTTTAGAGAATGCAAACTCTCTTGAAAAGGTCTGCCGGTGAGATGTAGTAAGTGTAGATGTACATTAGTCTCTGGCTCTGTAAATCTTTCGTCTGTGTTCGACATCAAACGGACACACACACACACACACACACACACACTCGGATAAAGTCACCTAAGGCTCAGATCATGAGTGGTAGGAATGTTCTACCGCCCACAGGCATATTGAACAGACAGATACTGCGGTTTGCAAACAGCCCACATTGATCATTATTCATGAAAGACAGTCATATGAAAGTTCTGCCTTATATAGAGAGAGCCTGCATAAAAGATGCAGTCAGACATGACCCTAAATGTCGCAGAACGGGCGTGTGTTTATGTGGGCGGGTGAGTTTCATGCATGTGCGACTGTTTGTTTGTTTGTTTGTTTGCTTGCTTGTCCGTTTGCCTGCAATTATAGCCTGACGCTTGTCTTTGAATACAAATGTGAGCTTGTGCTAAGTGCATATTTATTTTTATGGGCATTTGAGCCTGTATGTTTACATGCTATAATGATTAAGTCTGTAATGAGGTGCGTTTGGCTCGTGTTTCTCCGCGGGCCGCCATGAACGTTAGCACGCACGGGCACGCTGCGAAATCTCGGGCCCGTGAGTAATTGACCCGTTTTGATAAACGCCTCTGAATGACACCGGCATAATTCACCCTAAAAGTTTGCACTGTCACCGGGATGAGCTAACTGTCTCGCGCAAATATATGGCTGCAATTTTCGAAATAGGTTTATAGCAATCCTTGGGAGAGGAGGGCGAGATAGTGATATTACTGACTTTATTACTCTAGCCGAACATCATTCGGTACCTTGCCCTTTTTGTACCTCCGTTTCTCTCTCTATCCCCGCTGTCAGGTACGGCTAGGGCTTTGTAGTATCAGATAACCTGTTTTCTGGTCATGGAGCTTGATGAATTGCGTTAAACGCAGGGCTCAGCAATAAGGGTCCGGCCAGCAGTTCACATTTTTACATGCCCTGGTGACGTTTTCACTGCCTGAGGCAAAAATGACAAGTTTAGATATTTTTTAGCAGCATATTGTTAAATTAAGTGTCAGAAGCAATATATGTTTTTATGAACCATTAAGATTTCATACAAGAGGATTTTACAACAAATACATGCATAACACTTTACAAGGTTTCACTGGTTTACATAAAATTACAATGAAAAATACTTCATTTAGTTAATTCCAAAATTTACTAATATATTACTGGAATCAAAAGTTGAATAATATCTTCAGAATTAAAATTTCCTGATAATTTACTCACCCCCATGTCATCCAAGATGTTCATGTCTTTCTTTCTTCAGTCGAACAGAAATTATGGTTTTTGAGAAAAACATTCCAGGATTTTTCTCCATCTAGTGGACTTCACTGGTGATCAACGGGTTGAAGGTCCAAATTTCAGTTTCATTGCAGCTTCAAAGGGCTCTACACGATCCCAGACGAGGAATAAGGGTCTTATCTAGCGAAACAATCAGTCGTTTTCCAAAAAAAAAATAAAAAATTATATACTTTTTAACCACAAATGCTCGTCTTGCACTGCTCTGCGATGCGCCATGCATTACGTAATCACGTTGGAAAGGTCACGGAAGTACCGAACCAGTGTCTACAAAGCGAAAGTGCAAAGACTAAGTCAAACAAAAAAAAGGTAAAACAACAATGTCAGACAATTTTGAAGTTGGTGGAGAAAATGAGAGAGAGTTTTTCGCCCTACCGCGGTACTTCCGCCTACATCACTCGTGACCTTTCTAACGTGATTATGTAATGCATGGCGCATCGCAGAGCAGTGCAAGACGAGCATTTGTGGTTAAAAAGTATATAATTTTACTTTTTCAGCTAACATGAACTAACAATGAACGGTTGTATTTTTATTAACAAACTTTAATAAAGATTAATAAATGCTGTAACAAACACATTTCTCGCCTGTTGTTAGTTAATATTAGTTAATGTATTAACTAAAAGGACCATATGTCTTACCAATTATTTTTTAGGGTTTATAATTTGCAATTTAAAATTTTTAAAATATTTGATTAAATATTAAGATTTCTTTAAAAGACAAAATTACAACAAATAATTGCTTTTTTTTTTTTTTAAAGTTACATGTTTTTAAAAGGGTAAATAATTAGCAATAATTAATATAATTAAACCAAATAAATAGAAAAATCAATAAATATTAAATCATTTAAACAGACCTTTTTAATTTGGCATAAATATTACATGTACCAAATCACAAGAAAAAATTATCTTGCATTTGCTATGTTTGGTTTTTGACAAAATGTTGCCTTTTGTGTTTATTTTAGTACATTTATCTGGTTGCCTTAAAATTTTGAGTTCATTAAAAATTAAAAATTTGAGTTAATACAATGAAGGCGATTGGTTTAATCAACAGAAACTCGAAATATTATGTTATCTGAACCACATTAATTATCTAAGTTGATTTGAGAAAAGAAAAAATGTCATAAATCATAAAAATATATTTTTTTTTTACAGTGTACATGACATGCAGGGTGAAAAAAGTCATTTGTGCGCACAATTTACTATTTCGTTCCCTCGATTTGCTAAATCGCGAGCATGATTTACTAATTCGTTTCATCAACTTATAAACTGCGCACGATTTATAAATCGAGGGAATGAATTAATAAATCCTGCGCATGATTTAGCCTACTATTTTTTCCTGCATGTCATGTCCGGGGCTCCATATTTTAGTGCTGCTGATGGAAAAAAATGGAAATCCATCAGATGGGCGTCTTCTGCTATTTGCCTTTTGTTTCGCTGTTTTTTCAGCGCCTCACTTCATGAGCACCGCATTTTTTAAACAGCCTGAACAATTAAAATCTTTCATTTTTTATATGCAAACAGTTCTGTCAGCTGACCTGAACCTCGGTTGTGGCCTGTAAATGTTATTAGTCACTTTAGGTGTGGCAGAATATTGCTGTTATTTATCTATTTTTAGTGTTGTTTTGAGATATCTCTCTGGTATTTTGAACAGAAAGCTTGATGTACTGCATATTTCCATAAATTGTCATGACAGTCTAAGCTTTTGTTACATTAGTATCATTATTATCAGCTTTTTAAGCAATTAAGTGCAATTACGTTTTGTATTTGAACTTTTGTATGCTGTATTTGTTTTTGGGTTGTGCGTCAGACCTCTCCTGGATCAGGTTCGTAACCCTTACACAAAAACATACGGGGCAGCCTATACGGTCGCGATATACAGGGTCTCTATAATGCATCCCTTTAAATAAATGCGGACAAAAGAATCACTGTTGCAATGCCATCCAGCTCTGATCCAACAAAACCTTGGACCACTCCCTTCTTGGCTCCCAGTGAATACTTCCCTTTAGTGCTGTGATCGGTGTTGACTGAAAAAGTTCCTTATTCTGCACGGCTGAAGGCTTGTGGGCTGGGAATGGGCTCTGTTGACTGGCAGCAATCAATCATAAAGCAGGAACGGGCTAATGAAGAAGACCATAGTTTATTAAAGCGCTTGTGGGGAAGATATTACTGCAGATCCCAGATTTAGCTGAGGATATACACACAGACTCCGACTGTAAAGCTACAGAGGTGTTTACCCAACACTGCTGTCCATTATGTGACCTGCTTGTGAATATGACCCATTTATAAAGTCACATTTACCATGTGCCACAGAAAAAGAACATTAGTGGATAAATAGGGTCCGAGGTGACATTCACGCAGTTGTGAAATGCATTAACGAACAGGTTTTAGGCTGCAAGATTAGCTTTGCAATGTTTGGCTGAATTGCAGCAGGTTGTTTAATTGATTTCCATTCGCTACACCCATGACGAACATTGTCTACAACATAAACAGACCAGCTTTTGGGTTTCTAGGCAGATGAAAGAAAGCTAAATTAAAACAATTATTTATAATTGTGTGTGTGTTACTAAAAAGAAGACTGCGTTTATTTGATGAAAAATTCAGAAAAAAACAATAATATTGTGAAATATTATTACAATTTAAAATAATGGTTTTCTGTTTTAATATACTATAAAATATAATTTATTTCTGTGATCAAAGCTGAATTTTTATCAGCCGTTATTCCAGTCTTCAGTGTCACATGATCCTTCAGAAATCATTCTAATATGCTGATTATTAGCAATGAATAAATAAATGTTTGATTATTTGATGAATAAAAAGTTTAAAAAAGAACAGCATTTATTTAAAATAGATTTTTTTGTAACAATATACACTACTGTTCAAAGTTTGGGGTCAGTAATTTATTTTTCTTTCTTTTTTTGAAAGAAATTAATACTTTTATTCAGCAAGGATTTGTTAAATTGATAAAAAGTGATAGTTAAGATTTATATTGTTAGAAAAGATTTCTATTTTGATTAGATGCTGTTCTTTTTAACTTTTTATTCATCAATGATTCCTGAAAAAAGTATCACAGTTTCCAAAAAAAATATTAAGCAGCAGAACAGTTTCCAACATTGATAATAACTGAGTATCAAATCAGCATATTAGAATGATTTCTGAAGGATCATGTGACACTGAAGACTGGAGTAATGATGCTTTGCATCACAGAAATAAATTACATTTTAAAATATATTACAATAGAAAACACTTATTTTAAATTGTAATAATATTTCACAGATTTTACTGTATTTTTGATTAAAAAAATGCATCCCTGGTGAGCATTAGAGACATCTTGCAAAAAAGTTAAACTTTTTACTGATAGTGTGTGTACTATATATACAAATACTGTATATTTTTAACTAGATTTTAACTGCATTTTACTTCTTGAATTGAACATTTCATAACAACAATGGCAATTTCAGAGCAAGACACATAATATACTGACAAAAGTCTGAAAAATATGGTCATATAGCTTTTAAAAAAAGTGTATTGGCCAGCCCTAGCTTAACTAAAAGATAAACAAAAGTGGTCGGAAAATGACCCTACGAGACGCGAAATAATATTTCAGGTTGAGTTAACAACAGTTCACTCATTAAATCACTGGGCTGGGTTAGATGATTCAGATCCATAATTCAGTGTGGGAGGAGGATGTTGACGTTTAACATTGAGCGCTTCTTGAGGAAGAAAGGTGAGATTCCTCAGACGAAGGGGCACACTGAGAGTTTAGAAGACAAATGAGCAGCGAGGGAGTGAAAAATGCAAAGCAGATGTTTTTTAGCCATTTTTTTAATGGCAGTGAAACATTACTGATGCCATTACTGAGCTCTTTTATGGCTTCTTTTAATCCTTCCTCCCGCCCGAGGAAAGGAACCCCTTGTGGTGCAAAGCAGCCTCTTTGCTTTAGAGCGACAATTTGAAGCCATTTCCAATTCATTTCCTAATCTGCCACGAGGCTTTGCAGGGCTTCCTTTGCAATTATTATTTTTCTGAGAGACAGAAAAAAAGGGCAGAAAAGTGGAAAGTCGCACTTCTTTCAGGTAAATTTATTGTAATCCTTCGGATGCGTGTTTCTCAGAGTCATCGCTTGCAGTGACGCAAATATGGCTCACGCACTCATTTCCTTTTTTATTTACAAAATTATAAACACAGACGCCAAGGCTCCCACACTCCCTCAGAGTTAGCAACAGGGACTTTTTCTCGGCAGTTACGTAGCATCCATCTTTCGGCAGTTTTAAGGCCAATATCTTGGAAGGGTCAGTGAATCACTGTTAGTATATGGAACACCCACGCCACTCGAATCCGAGCATCTGTCCAGAAACTATCCCGGTTTGTGAAAGGAAACGATGGATGCGTTTGAATAACGAGGGCCCGTACCGCTATTAAACGCTGATTGTAAAATGTGTGGCCAGGTGCTTCAGGAGTAGCAGATCAGCATGATGGGTAGCCAGCGGTGAGTTGTGTCTGCTGCCTGCATTAGACTCGTCCTATAAAGCTCACAGGAGCACTTCCAAGGGTCTGGGCCTGGGCCGAAAATGAGAAGGAGATGAACTGGAAGGCTCCATCTCTGCGTCCAGCGTGCAGTATATCACAATGATGGCAGCCGCATGGGCGTGTGTGCAAATGCGCCGCTCATAAATATCTCTGTCCCCCCCGCTCCTTCTCATAGGGGCCACTCTGATGGTGAAGGCGAAGGGATGTCGCTGTCGGAGTGATTGAATGCTCTTCGTCCTGGCTCTCGGCACAGCCCCGGTGTGGGAGGCCCACTGCCGAACGCTGGCCTGGGGGGCTCTGCTAGCACACGCACCACTGAACTGCTTGTTTCTTTAAAAACTCTGTCAAGTTTCATCTCGATTAACTATGCATCCCAAAAACCTTTATACTGTAGTTTTGTGGCAAAGTGTTAGGGATGGGCAAAAGGATTGAGAATTCATTATATTTTCAGATAGTAAATGCACTTTTATCTGTCTAAATATCAGTAGCAAAAACAGTATTAAAGATCATTTTTGTGAATTGATTCAAAACTCTGATTCAATGATTCGTTTGTGCATTACTCAAAAACAGTAGTTATACAGTATGTGCGTGTATATACATACATATATATGTGTGTGTGTGTTTCTGTTTGTGTGTGTGTGTGTGTGTATATATATGTAGATATTTGTCCTTTGTTCTGTTTGAATATATTTTATAAAGTAATTTATTACTGTGATCAAAGCTGAATTTTCAGCATCATTACTCCAGTCTTCAGTGTCACATGATCCTTCAGAAATCATTCTAATATGCTGATCTGCTGCTCAAGAACATTTATGATTATTATCAATGTTGAAAACAGTTGTGTGCTTTTTTTTCAGGATTCCTTGATGAATAGAAAGTTCAAAAGAACAGCATTTATCTGAAATACAAAGCTTTTGTAACATTATACACTACCGTTCAAAAGTTTTTTGAAAAGAAATTAAAGAAATGAATACTTTTATTCAGCAAGGATGCATTAAATCAATCAAAAGTGACAGTAAAGACATTTATAATGTTACAAAAGATTATATTTCAAATAAATGCTGTTCTTTTGAACTTTCTATTCATCAAAGAATCCTGAAAAAAATATATTGTACACAAATATTTTGTACAATTGTACACAATAAATGTTTCTTGAGCAGCAGATCAGCATATTAGAATGATATCTGAAGGATCATGTGACACTGAAGACTGGAGTAATGATGCTGAAAATTCAGCTTTGATCACAGGAATAAATTACTTTATAAAATATATTCAAACAAAAAACAGTTATTTTAAATTGTAATAATATTTCACAATATTACTGTTTTTAACTGTATTTTTTAATTAAATAAATGCAGCCTTGGTGAGCAGACGAAACTTCTTTTAAAAACATTAAAAATCTTACCGATTCCAAACTTTTGACTGGTAGTGTATATATATATATATATATATATATATTTATTTAAGTTACTGTAAAAAAAAAAAAAAAAAAAAAGAATTGCTGGTTTAAAAAAGTAAGTTACCTGGTTGCCTTAAAATTTTTAGTTCCTTTAAATTAAAAATTTGAGTTAATACAATGAAGGCGATTGGTTTAATCAACAGAAACTCAAAATATTATGTTATCTGAACCACATTAATTATCTAAGTTGATTTGACAAAAGAAAAAATGTTGTGATAACAAATGTGGAAATTCACCAGCACTATCAGGGATTATACAGTACTTGCTTTGATGTTTGGTACAGCAAACAGGAAGTTATTTTAAATACATATTTAGGAAAGTATGTAGTTAAGGAAATGGAGTCAAATGATGTCATTATGTCTTAGACAGGGCATCTCTCTCATTTTGTCTCACTCTCTCTTTCTGCCACATACACACTCTATCTTTTCTCATACACAGACTTTGTAGATAACAATACCGGTAATTAGCTTCAGTTGCTTTGTTATAATTGGGGGCAAGGGGGGTTATTCATTCATTGAGATTTTTCCCCCCGTAATTGCATACTTACACATCACTCAAGCCTTATGCACATTTCCTTGTTTTTTTTAACATTCTTTACCGTTTATTTCACCACCACTTGTTTTTTTTTTTTGTTTTTTTTGAGTCACTAGAAAGTCCAACATCTGCTCACAGGTCGACGGCGCTCTTGAAAACTGCTGTCTTTTTTCCTTTTTGGGTCCACGGCTGTCTCTTCCCTCATATGACCGAGCTTTGACACTGTCCAGGTCCGCCCTAGTTGGCAAAGGAACGAGCGATAGAGAAAGGGAGAGTTTATTTCCTGTTCTTGTGAATCATATATCAGTACAATTCCCCTCTGTGCTGTTTGGCAACGGCGGAATGACGGGTGTCATTTATCATACGGACTGAAAGAGGCTGTGGGAAAAGGGATTTGAATTCTTTCGGAGGTGTGTAGATTCTCCTTAGTGGAGGATCATTAAATGGAGGGGGTTTTTCAGCAGGGGGATATGAGTGACTCCTGGAGCTTTTTTTCCCCGTGTGCTTAAAAACTGGCTGCGTCAATCCCTCACTGTCTTAAATTGAGGATTTAAAGCACTCAGATGGTTTTCTGAGGTGCAGAAATGTGCGTTGTGATGGGTAGAAATGCTTTTTGTGTGATTAGTATCTCAGAGCTATGTGCGAGTTTAGTAACAAGTCTGCAAATCATCTCTAATCTGTCGTCCGTGAATGCGAATCATTGGCACTTTGTTAATGCACTTTTATTTGTGTTGCTTTGCTAAGGAAAGCATCGCAATTGCAAACTTGGGGTTAGGGATTTGAACAAACCCCATGCCATATGTATAAAACCTGGGTACATAAATCGTCCCGTTTGTGCTGGGGATACTCCAAATTGTGAACTTTTTTTAGCAGAGGTGTGCTATTACTTTTCTATTCTATTTCTATTTTTATCTATAAAATGCATAAAAGTAAGAGGGATTTCTAGAGACCACAATGCCATACAGACTTGGTGGATGGGCTCTTTTCACTTACGACACTTAGTAACCACATAACAACCACCTTAGCAACCCATAGAAATATGCAAACAACCACTCAGAACACCTGAGCAGCACTGAATAAAAATTATGCAGGATTTACTTTTTTTAAATTTTTGTACTCAGAAATTGTTAGCAAATTTCACAAATAATTACAAAGAAATGGCAAGAAATACATTTCAATTAAATGAAAAAAGAAAGAATGAAATAGTATTTTCTTGTAAAAGGCACTCCAATAGAGCAGTCTGGTTCCAGAAGTAAAACTCAATTTTCTCCAGAGGGAAATTGATTTTCAACGATAACTTCTAAACCTTTAAACACAGCCTTAGGGCTGGTTCACACAGAATGCATTTTTGCTTTGAAAAACGCGAGACGTGGGCAGTGAAATGGGGGAAAAAACGCAAGGTCTCGAGACATATAGTTTTTAAAAAGTTGAACTGATTTTAACTTGAGCGCCGCATTTTTAAAACTCCGTGCCACACTGCAAAAGACGCAAGATGCGAGCACAATGGTCAAACACATCAGTCTAGTGCGTGTTTACATAGAAAAATAATGGAAAAGTAGCGCAGTGGAATGGAAAAAAACATGTTCTGTGTGAACGGCCCCTTACTGTGAGCTACGAGGTTGTTAGTCGATGGTATTTGCTTCTGTTGCCATCAGCCCACATTATTTCAACTTAGTTTTAAAATAATTGTGTTTAACAGGGGAATTTGTGGTGAAAAACTGCATTACCCATGATGCTGTACAGAAAAATTCCACCAATCGGAGTCGAAATGAGCAAAACATGCCAAAAATAGCTCTTTAGCTTTGCCCACTCCCAGGAAGCACTGCGAATGGCATAATGGAGTCGATCTCCCTACACTTACAAACTATTATATATTTCAATATATATGCATATTGCAGAAAACATAAAATATATTGTTTTTATAAATATATCAACATTTTTAAACTCATAGTTTTATATTTCTCCATCCTTTTTAATTTGTTTCTGCTGTTCGTAGTTCTTTCCCTCACTAATGCCAATAAGTGAACAGTCTCGTACCTTTGTATTTTTGTCCGATTTTCAAATACTTTTTTGCTTCCAATCAAAGTTTATAATGTTATGATTCACCTCATAGCTGGTTAGCTTGGTTCATGGCCTCTAACGAAGGCTTTTTTGAAATCCCTATGGGAGAAATTAATGGAAAAAATACTTCCAGAAAAAAGGGGCGAGCGCCGTTGCAATCTATAATCTTTTAAAAAAAAATTTTTTTTTTTTAGAATGTAGCATTGTGCTGTGAAATTTTGTGCGGCTTAGCACCACTTAGATTTTCTTCAAAAAATAAAAACATTGTTTACATACAATCTTTTATACAAATACAGTCATCTTGATACTGTCAAGTTTACTGCAAATACACATTTTTCCGTCTTCTAAGCTTTGGCATCAATGGAAAAGCAGCATTCGCTCTTAATCAGATACAGCATTGCCAATCAAGCTCAGCTTCACCTGTCATGAAGACTGCCGATTTTGACGTTTCATAAGCATTGATCACATGAAGTGATTGTTCAAAGACAAGGTTGTGATCGCTCACAGTGTTGTGCTTTATTTTTTACCCACATGAGACAAAACACCACCTCCACCTCCCATTGTGGTGTACAAGTGTAAACCCAAGAGTCTCGTGATCGCACAAACAAATCACACCCAGCAGGGGTCTGGTTACCCTTGTCACGCTTTCTTTCTCACCACCTCATTCATGTTGTGTGTTTGGGGGAGGGCAGACAGGGATCTGGCTTACCCAGAGTGTTTTTTATTTGCTGGAATGATCAGGATTCGATGTAGGGATTGAGTCAGGAAACCCTGATCTCTCTCTGCATGCGGCTCCTAATTGTGGATGGTATCCTGTCAGGTTTAGGGTGGCATACTCAGAATGAGAGGTACCTCAGGGGTAAATGGAAATATTAGACGGTCTCCACAGCTTAGGTGGTCTCAGCTGGGCGTTGCAGAAAGAAAGAGACATCAAATGAGAATCAACCACTGGCAAGTGAAGCATGTTCAGAAGGAAGGCTTGGAGAATAACTTCCTACTCAAATCCATTATAATCACTGCAGAGATGAGAGCTTATCAAACATCAGGATATCACTGATAGATAAATGAGAAATCATTTGTCATTGCATCCTATAAATAAAATGCAAACTAATCAGTGTTGGAAACTACTTTGAAAGTGAAGCTTGACAAGTCAACCCAATTTACTTTCTTAATGCACATTTTTAGACTTATTGTGAACAATTCATGACAGCATCACATCATTCCATTTCAAGTTGGTGTGTGTGTGTGTGTATATATATATATATATCACACTGCCCGACCCAAAAAAAAAAAAATGTAAATACTTAAGAGTCTATGACTGGATCATTATTGCTGTGATTATTATGTTTCTAGCATGTTATATGTTTGGAACAGTTCTTTTAACACCCATGTAGGAAGACATATCATAGCCATATATTTCTGGATTCATTAGGCTCAAATTGTGAAAGAATGGTTGGGAGGGAGCATAAAAAAATCACCTCCTGAGTCCTTTAAATTCATTGAAAGTCTTTGGGATTTGCTGGATGAGACTTTACAGAGTACTCACCTCTTGCATTGTCAATACAAGATCTTCACCAAAAATTGGAGCAACAATTGGTGGAAATACATGTTGTGATGTTATTTACATCAAGAGGAGCATCATTTTTGGTCAAGATCTTGTATTGTCAATGCGCACTGTAAAGTCTCCTCCAGCACATCCCACAGACTTTCAACACTCTAAAAAAACACTGGGTTAAAACAACCCAATGGCTGGGTAAATGTAGGACAGAACACATGTTGGGTTAATTTTACCCAGCAAATTGGGTTATTTAACCCAGTGTAATGGGTTGATTCATCTTTACTATAATACTAGTATTTTTTTTTTTTTTTACTTCATACATGAATTAATGGTTACAGATTAACTTAAATCCTCTCAACTTTTTTAAAATACTCCACACAACCAGTGGATTGCATGATAATTCCTTTATTTTCGATTATATTTTACAGTATAGCATATTTTATATCATTTTTTTAATAAATATTGCCTACATTTAAGCTCATTTAACAAATATTAGAAGTAAAAATTAAACATTTAGAAGTAATTTAGGTGTAATCGACCAGTCTCTGTTGCCCCGTTTCCACCGTAACGGCGCTAGATCTCGTGCTGGAGATGGCTCGAGGAGCTGGGTAACACAAAAACTACCCAAACACTGAAAAATAACCCAAAAAATTACTCAAAAGGCTCAACGCAGGACTTAAATAACCCAAGGTTTTTTAGAGTGAATGAATAGAAGAACTGTTCCCAAACATATAACATGCTAATAATCACAGCAGTAATGATCCAGCCAAAGACTTTGAAGTATTTGCCTATTTAAATCCAAACAGTGACTTTTTTTGGCAATTTTATTTTGCTCCAAAAAGAAACAAACTTGAATGATGAATACAAATAGTTAGTAGTGTTGTTCATTTTAGTTAGTTACTCCACAACACTAGAACTAATGAATGTAATATTGTCTAAACAGCTCATTAGATCTGTCCTTTGATTACCGCTGTTTACATATGCAGCATCTGTAAGTATCTCCCCATCAAAGAACCCACACCAGAAAGCGTAACTAACCCACTTGAAGCCCTCGCTCTGTATCTCTTCAGATTTGGTGTGTACGTTGACATTGTTTTACCAACTCATCCAAATGTGTAATTGCAATTATAGTCCCTTGATGACTCCCCAAGGGGCGCATGATTGCAATTAGAAAGAGAAAATGTTAATTAATTAAGCTACTCAAAGAGAAGAGCAGGATTGGTTTAACTGTGGACGTCTGACCGGAGGACACCTTGGAGAATTAACTCTACTGTTTAGATGTAGATATCTCCTCACATCTCAGTATGCATATATTTGTAACCTATGGACAGAATGCAAAATTTCGGTGCTGTTGCTGGGTAAAACAAACCAATTAATGAGGTTTCATTTGAATACAATGACAAAAAGTAGGCGACAGCTATTTTATTGTTATACCCTTCAGCATACTGAAAAGCTAAGGGCCTAAAACTTGTTTCTTCTGGACACAGCAGTTCATTGGGTTATTAGGCTGGGTCTCAGCAGAAACAGTCATCTAGATTGTGACCATTGTCTGTGATTGATGACCCAACCTTTAGTTGCTGAGCTGGTATGTTTGTTCCTGTGTAATTGTCTTCCAGATGGCTAGGCTAAGTGTTCGTTAACACGTTTATGGTGGCATTGTTAAAATTGATGGCTTGGATGCTCGGTTTTCAAAAGATGTAGTACACCAGATCGTCGTCCAAACAGTTGAGACTGTAACAAAAACACAGAGGACTGTCTTTTGTCTGAGCTGCGGCATTTTTTGTTTTTCCTCTCTTGATAGTGTCACAGGAATCCTGGAGCTCCGTTTATAAAACGCACTTCATCCTGATTTCTACGGTTCCGGTCCTATGTTGAAAGTGGGGGGGAGGGCGGGAAGCAGTATTTATAAAGGCAAAAACTGACTTGAAGATGTTTTTATACATATGCAAATTGGAAAGCATGCATATGCTGATATTAGCATTTCTTTATATTTAATTGTACATGCTCATTTCATCCATTTTTACATTACATCAGATTTGCCATCATCTAACACTCACTAAAAGTTAATCTTTAAAAAACATTTATCTTTTAATAACGCTGTAAAATATAAACTTAAAACTTTTGAGTAAATCTTAAAATGAATATAATTTTTTCATACAATGTTGGGATATCTAAATCCACTTTTTTAAACAATTTTAAAACAATTGATTTCAGTTTTTAGGGTTTTATTATTTTTTTGTTTTATTTAGAACAAAATACAATAGTATAGAATTTTAAAAAGCGTGATTGTCTGAATTAATTGACATTTTTACTGATATTTTTTATTTGGATTTTTGTGGCTATTCTGTACATGCACTTGATTTTAAGGTTATATCGCGGTTTACCTTTAGGATAATTTTTTACAGACATGTTCATATTTAAGATCGTTCTATGCAAATCTTTGTAAATTAAGGCCCAGGTTTGGTTTCTTCCTTAAAAATTCCAAAATGAACATTTCCAACTACTCATTTCTGTAAAGTTTAATTTTTTCTTTTTCGAAAGTCACATTCACATAAACTTCGTTCACATAAAGAGCCCTTAAAGGTGGTTTAAAAATGTTAAGAAATGTGTTTTGTGTGCCTCTCACTGAACCCTCAGCCTGAGAGAATCTGAGAGATCGGAGTGGAAAATGGATATAGGTGGCAGTGCTAGTCATCAATCATGGTCCCTCAAGAGAAGGTGCAGCTAAAACTGGACTGAAGTGCTATCTGTCAGCTGCTGCGATACAGACGGTGCAGTGCAGCCCGGGCCCGTATCGCTCCACCATCAGCTCACGGCAGCATAAACTGCCATGTAAACACAGGCAGGTGCTAGCTTTGCGTGCAACCTACATACCCTTACAGAAGGTCATAATTGTACCGCTAGCTTTCATAGGGAGAGTTTCTTTCGTATGCTTGTCATAGGTTTGTCATAACTTTAGCATAGTATACTATAGAAACGTAGCTAGATAAAAAAGCTATAAAATCAAACTGGACATGTTTGCTGAAAGAAATGCTCCTAAAACTTTTAAGACGTACCTATAGTAGCTAAGAAGCTAAGCTATTAGCCAGAGAGCCTGTAGAAAAATACTTCTGTGGCGCTAGCTGTGATAAAATGGAGTTTAATATAGAATTGTGGCTCTTTAAAAAATAAAAGCTATAAAATTGAACTGGACATAATGTTTGCTGAAAGAAATACCAATCGTAAAAATCGTGAAAATGTACCTATCGTAGCAAAGAAGCTAGTAGCCAGAGAGCTGCTGTTGTGCTAGCTGCGATAAACACAAGGTTTGTCACAACTTTGGCACTGTATACTATAGAAAAGAGCCAAGATAAAAAATTAAAAGCTATAAAATTGGACTGCAGAGGACAGGATGGTCGGTTTACAAACTTCAGGGAAAATATATGCTGCCATTAGCTTTGTCTCACTGTTGAATAAAGCCACCAGGCGCTTCTCCCCCGATGTCAGGCAGCAGCTGTCGATAGCTCTCAAGATGGATAGCCGTTCTGCATGCCTATTGATTCGGCACAGGCCACAGATATAAGTATCATTTGTCATTTCTGGAATGATATGGAGTCCTAGTTAAAACCCAGAGAGGGGATATGGCCGTGCCTAGCGGGGGGAGGTAGAGGAGCAGGTTGTCGGACTCTTTTGATGAATGACTCTACAGCTTTTTGGTTTTGTCTGGGAACGAAGGGGGCCATTTAAGCAGCTATTTGCTTTCACTGCATTCCAAGAACAACAAGACAGCAAGTCCAGAGGCCTGAGCCGCCACCGCTGCGAACAGGGTGGTCTGACCCAACGTGCAGGGGAGATTGGTGCTGTAGCAAGTGCGTGGGTAGGTGCGGACTGAACAAGACTTCGGTCTCATTATGACTTCCGCTGCTGATGTGAGATTGATAAAAATCAGGGTTATATTCAGGTTGAGTATACGTCAATTTGACATGCACATCATTCCGACGTTGCAGCACTTTTACCTTCCAGAATCATATTTACATTCCATATACATTAATTAATATTCCGCCATCGTTAGTGGAGTCTGCTGAGAGGTCTGTGGCAAACAAATAAAACGAATGTTTGCTAGTCAAACACAGAGCAGCTCCACAGAATCCCCCGGTGACTTCGCTTTGATTATGTTGTGCGTTTGGGAGGCCAGCCAACAGGAGAGCGGACTTCATTATTGTATGGATCATCTTTTAAGACCATTTAAGATCACAGGGCCCAGAGTCGAGTAAATACTCCAAGACAAAGAGACTCTCTCAAGTTTATTGAGTTTCTTGGTGCTTTTGCATCACAGTATGTAATTCGTCACACATTCATCTTTGTTGAGAATCAAGTACGCATTCTTTTTTTTTTGATAGAATCAAATTCGAGTTATGTCACTGCAGGTTGCCGACAGCAGACGGATAGAAAAGATGTGGCACCAAACCTGGAAACCTTCAAACAGAGGAGTGACATGTAATTACTTCAGGTGTCTATCAAACTATGTTTGAAAATGTCAGCATGGGATCCAACATGATAGATTTACAACTTCAGAATCTGGCAAAAAATAATTACTAGATTGAATACCGAGACCCAGACTTTATGGTTGGTGTAACACTTCTTCGTTTTTCTCTACCTCTTGCTAGGCCCCAATAGTGTGTGTTTCACAGTATTACACCACAGGAGCACTATTGTTGCCGCAATTTCTTTTCGGAACCGCCAAAATGTCATCGTCCAGCTGGAGGGAGATTTTTGTGTCTCTAAGTACGCTCTCACACACACATTTGCACAAATTCCCACAGAGCCATGGTGTAAGGTTACAGTCTCAGGCATGACTTGCACTAAGTGGCCAAGTCAGGAGGAGGTCTGGCCTCTGACGTAAAGGCCCACGTCCATGTCTTTTGAAGCTCTGACAGCTGAGGACAGTGGCATAAGTAACAGTAAAAGAAGCATCTGAGTTCTCAATGCCTCATTGTTCAGATCACAGTTTCACTGATCGTCAAAGCCTAGCTGGACATTTAAACTCAGATCCAGTGATGATGAGTCAAAGCCATGCAATACCGTCAAGCCACCCTCATTAAAATCCTTAACAATGCAGTCATTAAAGGGAGGGATGTAAGTTAGTGAGTAGCACTTTCATGCACAACTACTTACATTTTAAGTTTTCAATGAGGATAAAGCACCGCAATCATGTAGAAAAAATGCAAGTGTTTATAAAAGTTGCGCTTTTATTCAGTTTTCATATTAGGTTCCATGACAGACTTTTGATGTAGATCTGTCTGCCTGGCATTTTAATTCTACTTCCTTACATTCAAAGTTGAATTCTGTTTGATACCTCAATTAAAATTAAGTTCAAATTCAGGAATATAAAAGGCATTCTCAAATCAATTTTGAATGGTCCACAAACCTGCTATCCACATATCAAATATCAAAACACATGGTTACATATTGATATCCATCAAGGCATTATAGTGATGGATCAAGGCTCATTCCTTGTGGGACTTGAACCAGCAACCTTCTTTTTACTGGCCCTGAGCTTTAGCTGTTACACCACACTCCCCAAAGGGGGGGTCATGTAGTGCGTTCGCTCAATGCAGTGACCGAGCAGCATTTAGTTGGGTCCCAGGGTCTTGCACTTCACCTCGTTCCTGTCTTTGCAACCGTCTCCATCTTGTTCCAGGCTATGTATAACAGCACGGCACAGTTCGCGCTTGGATCCCCTCGGAGAAGTAGTGCATGAATTGATCCCATCCTCCCTCTCTAATGCCTCTTTCCTCCAACGGAACAAACAGGCAGTGCGTGCATGCCGCCCAGGACAGATGTTCGGGATTACTTTCACCTCGCTGCTTCATTGTATGCACTTTGGAGGATCCCAGCTGATGTGGAATGCTGCCTCCTCAGTTTGCCTGCCACCGCCTCTACAGGGCACATCCCTTCTCCAGCTTTATCTTTCTATCCCGCTCTCCTGTCTCGCTGTCTTTCTCTTTCCCTTTCTACTCCTGACATCTGTCACTTAATATCAGAAAATAGTTTCTTTGCAAGCAGCCATCCTCCAAAATTTGTTCACCACCACTGTGTAACTGTCCAGTGTCTTTGTGCGTACGAACTGAGATGTAAATAACGTTTTACTGCTTTTACAAAGATGCCACTTGACGCTGTGCTAGGATATTTGAATTTTGAGACACAGTCCCAGTCAGACACCTGTACAGACGGCGTAGGGATGTAGAAAACACTCATAGCAGCAAGTCGGGAGGGAAAGCAGGTGTGTATTTGTGCGTGTTTCGTGAAGTGGAAAGCCATTGAGCAATGAGGCCCCTCGCTGAGAGGAAAGGAGGGGGAGTGACGTTATCTCCTCGCCAAGCGTCTATCTAATCTGGCCACTGTGAGCCACGGGCGGAAGTGGGAGCAAGACCGGGGACGGGGCCTCGCCGCATCTTTAATTACCGCTGATATCACCACGGAGAAGAGGGGAGACGAGCGAGCGAGAGAGAGAGGAGCCCGCGTTCACTTTTTAATTAAGGCTCGGTAGTGTAACTCGTCAATGTACATTATTGGAAGAATGAACGTCAATGCCATTGCTTTTTCGCCCCCTCCTTTATCTCTGTCAATGATTCAAAGACATGATTTATGGTCGCTCGCCGTCTTTCAGGATCATCCATCAAAGCACCGGGCTCCGCCGCCGCCCGCCCGTTGTAAATCATTCTGAAAGCCTGTCACTCATTTCCATTAACCGTTCCTCTGTCGCTCTGGTCCCCGCCTCCCTCACCTCCTCTTTCTCTCTCAGTATCTCCCTCTCTCTTTCTCCTCGTCTTCCTCCCCCTGCTGGTGCACAACCTCCAGTCACGTGGGGGTACGTGTTCCATCTCGCCGCCTCCCCTTCCCCACTCTTTTTCCATAAATTAACCACTTTCAGACGTGCTGTGGAGGAAGGGGCCATGCCATTCCGTTCTAGCAAGCAGAACCCCCTCCCACTTCATTACCGGTTAAGACCCCTCAGCGGCCCGGAATCTCAAAAGGGCCGAGGGGTGGATGTGATCATTATGTAGACTGATAAGTAATTCACTTAGAAACTTAACACCAATAGCGCTGAAAGCAGGTCACTCTGAATTGGGTATCAAAAAAAGGAACTTTTGGAATAGGGATAATTTACAAAACTAATTATATCAATGTATTTGTTAATATAAATAGATCTGTCACTTACATCTTAACCCATTTTAAGATATAACTGACAGATGAATCTGTACTAGTATTGGCATTGTAATATGATTTAATGGCAATCTGTTTTTCATAAATGGGTGGTTTATGTGACATGTCAAATAGTGACAGCAGTGTCCAGCTCCTACTATTTTAAAGTCATTTAATTAGGTATTTTACATTTGTATTTATTTCTGATATCAAAACCACAAAAGGGTAGTCTGATAAATCATCTACTTCTTTGGAATAATTTATCAGTATTATAACAGCCATGAAGATTTAATTCTGTAGAACAAATAATTTGTTTCTCTGCCACTAATACATTATAGATGGATGTTAGTCATTCAAAGCAGGAACTCGTTTACCCATCAAGTCAATATGAAACTTAAGGAAGTGACTCATGCTGCTTCATGGGCTATTCAAAGTTCATGCTGTAGGAACAGGGTTAAAATCTGTACTTTCTGTTGTGGTTTCTCCATTGCTTTCCAAATAAATTGTCTGTGCGGTTTGAAATCCCGCTGCCCTTAAACGGCAACTTTACTCCTTTGACAGCACATGCAGCAACACTCTTTTATGAAGTAGGAAAAAAGTTGACTCAAAAGAGGACTGTCAATCTCTCTCAGTAGCTGACACTGCTCTGTGGGGAGCTTTTGGCCTTTCAATTGAGTGGCTTCCTTTTTCATTCTAATCAACAACTCGATATCAACGCGACAAAATATCCACCAACAGCAGAAAAGTAGCGTTGAGGGGGGGGAACTTTTCAGGGAATGCCTTTGCCAACACTTCTCACAATTCAGGCAGCCATTGTCTGCGGCGCAGGCTGTCGCCGAGTGACAACGCTCTCCCGGCGCATCCTGAAGTCAGTGCTTTTCAAGCAAACGGCGGTCCCTAATCATCGCGCGGAGGACGTCTGACAACAACTCCCGACAAATTCGCCATTAAAATGAATAGTAACCATGAACAGAGGGTCTGTTTTGGAAGCATTTCCCTTTCTCTCTCTCTCCCTTTGGTGTACGCTCCCCGCTGTGTTGCAGGTTTTGGCGTGAGAGTCGTCTTTCCTCACTTTATTTGTGCCACCAAACAGCCTTTGGTCCCACAAGAAGCTGACAGCCCCACGCTTCTGTTGCAAATACACTGGGATGTCTCATTGTATTTAATGAAGGGAAAAACTGGCTATCTACTATTAATGAACTTGGAATATAAAAAATGCATCCTTTGCTGAAAACTGCACAAAACTGCTTGTATAAGGCAAAGTGGCGACTGGAGGGGGGCCAGAATCTAATGAAAGATCCATAGAATATTTGCTAGGGGAGGGAGGGTACATGAAAATGTAAATGGTTTTAAAGGGGTAGTTCACCAAAAAAAAAAAAAAAAAAGAGAGAAGACATTTCTGTCATCATTTACTTGCTCTCATGTAATTTCAAACCACTTTGACTTTCTTTCTACCACAGAACACAAAAGGTGAGTTTTTGAAGAGTATCCTGGCTGCTCTTCTCCGTATAATAAAATTGTTGTTGTTCATATAATTCAAGCATTTATAAAGACCTTTAATATAATGCATATTTCAACCAAAATTCATCTAGCCACCCCCTTTCTAATTTTTAACTGCTTTTGAATTTTTTCTAAAGAACACAAATGTTGAGTTTTTAAAGAGTATCCTAGGTTGAACTTTGCCATATAATGAAAGTGAATGGGGACTGCTAAATTCTAAATTTACCAAAAAACAAAACAAAAAAACATTAAAGTTAAGCCCAAGATTAATTAATATAGCCTTTTTAAACTAGGGATATTAGAAAGAAATTGCAAAGAAAATGTAAAATGAAAAATATAACATATATATGTTAAAAAGTCTCAAAAATGAAGATTGTAGAAAATATACCTTGTTACGAATATTACATATATTTGAGTTTTTTTTATATATAATGCAGTGAATTTGATTAGAATTGAATTGACTTAGATTTTAAAAGGGACATATCATATAAATCTGACTTTTTCCATGTTTAAGCGCTATAAACGCCGGACTGCTTCACAAACGATGGTCAATTCAATGCTGGATTTGCACAAAAGATTAACATGACGGCACATGCTAGTCAATGAGTTTAATCAACTCCACAGCAACTACATAAATTTATCCACTAACCATTCAGAAATGTCCAGTTTCATTCTAAAAGTTGTAACTTCTTCCTGAGTCTCTCCATCAGTGTCCGATGGAGGCTGAACACCATTACTGACAATCCTCATTTTGGCTGCGTGAGATTCTCCAGCTTTGTTGTTGTTAAGCAACCGAAGTGCGAGCTATTAAAGCTCCTCCCTCTTCTGGAAAGCAGCTCATTTGCATTTAAAGGGACACACACAAAAATGGTGTGTTTTTTCTCACACCCAAATATGGGCAAATTTGACAAGCTATAATAAATGATCTGTGGGGTATTTTGAACTGAAACTTCACAGACACATTCTGGGGACACCAGAGACTTATATTACATCTTGTGAAAAGGGGCATAATAGGTCCCCTTTAAGATGAAAACCTTATTTATTGAAACATTTGGATGGTTGGACCCCAACAAATCTCCTTGTGTGGTCTGCTGAAGAAAGAAAGTCATACAGGTTTGGAACAACAGTGGATCAGTGATGACAGAAGTTTCATTTTTGGGGGAATTATCCCTTTAAATCACAGCAATTAAAATCATTATTGAATGAAAATCTTGTCCTCCAGTGTAATGCTCTGTTTTAGATGCATTGCATCAGGTTTAATATCACTGACTTGAAAATTCTTTGGTCAAATAATCAAATGTCACTGACGTAAAATCTGTAGTAGACTAATTACACCATATTTGATTTATTCTGTTCATAAACTATCATATGGCATCATTAGATTTAAAATAAGTTCTATCGATGTCTTATGATACTTTATGGTGCTTTTTTGACACATTTACTTGCATTATATGGAGATAGTGGTGGACAGTAACAAAGTATTTTTACTTTGTTACTGTATTTAAAGAGTTCACTCAAAAATGAAAATTCTGTCATTATTTACTCACCCTCAAGTTGTTCCAAACCTATGAATTTCTTTCTTCTGCTGAACACACAAGATATTTTAAAGAATATGAGTAGCCAAACAGTTGATGGACGCATTGATTTCCGTAGTATTTTTTTTCTCCATACTATGGAAGTCAGTGGGTCCATTGGTTACTGACATTCTTCGAAATATCTTCTTTTGTGTTCAGCAGATTAGTTAGAAAATGATTCATTTTTGGATGAACTATGCCTTTAATAATTTTACCGGAGTAATATTTTATTAGGGTGTCTGTACTTTTACTCAAATACTTGGTTTGTGTACTTTGTCCACCACTGGATGTTTATATTGAGAAGATCCACCTTTTGTGTTCCACAGAAGAAAGGAAGTCATAAACCCTTGATGAGAAGTGTCTGTGATTTAAATCTCTTGGCATTACACAAAGTCTTCAACAGTTTTTCAAGGCATATTCAAATCTTCCGGATCCTAAATTTAGTGGTTGATTAAAATCAAACGTCTGAAGACGTCAAAAGAAGAGGGCTTGGTTTGTCTTCAATGACGTGCGTTCACAAAAACAGGTCGTGATCATCAATTCTTTAACTATTTGCATGTTCTCAAACTCGAAAAATCAATTAGAACTTCTGAATCCCATTACAATGTGAAATCCCTTAATAGATAAAAAGAGTACTTATGTGTTCTCTGATCCAATACCCCACTTCTTTGTCTTTGTATTCATCGGTACGTTCAGTCCTTTTTATATATGTCAGACAAGGTGACTGTGACAAAGGCCATGTGAGGGCTTTGTTCATATGAAGCACAGAGGACGAGAGAACGTGTCCCAGCGGATCTGTTTCCACCAGTATGTCCCCTCTACTTTCATTTAGGACAGTGGCAAGTGCTTCAGTACCTCAGCAGCTGTTTCGGAGGAAGTGAGGTGTCCCACGCTCTCACACCTCATTGTGTCCTGTGACATTTGTTAATGTCACGACTTTGTTCTGTGTTTCAGGATATTTTGAATGTCTTATTAGCATTATGCATGCATTATGATTTAATGTGAGTCTTTTTTGCATGTCTTTTAGTGCGCAATATAACAGGAGGCCATATAAAATGATTTAGACTGTGGTCTAGCCGTTAATGCATGTGACATAAGCCATAGTACTCATGTGGCCACATGAGTTTGAATCTAGTTTGTGATACTTTCAGCCGTGGTGCATTGCATACATCACCAGATCCCGTTAATTTCCTGATATTTATGACCAAGGCTTGACATTAACTTTGAATTTTATATATACATGTTGTCAAAAATAACGATTTTTCGATACATATCGATACTGAAATATCTGAAACGCTTCCAATACTCATTGTACGCAGAATAGATACATGATACCACCTGCGCTTTCTCGCTCTCTCATTTGTCCGACAGAGGATTGACACACAAACCTGCCTCCCCTCACTCACTCATTTCATTTGCTTCTTTTAAGCTGCTTATTGAGCTTAAACAGTCAAAAATACAGAAAATAAGGTCTTGGGGAGTATTCATATAAACAGTTAGTTATGTTTTAAGTGAACGTAAACAGTTGAGAAAGAATACGCATGTGTAACAGTATAATGGATCCGTGCATCAGGTCTTAAAGTGACAGCAGCCTAATATTCTTGCTGTCAAGCCCTGTTTATGACATAATTTCCTGTCGTATCCTAATCCTGAATTTTCGGTTTCGGCGCAGAATTTTAATTTCGGTGCATCCCTATTATTTATTTCTTGGTCTTCTCCTCATAATTTCCTGTATTCTATTAAAATCTCTCACTTTCACTGTAAAATAATATGGCAGGAAAGAAAAAAACAGTCAAAGAAAATTAGCTGAATTTTGTTTGAATTCAGTTCATGACATTTCCTGGTCTTCTCCACGAAATTTCCTGTCCCATCTTTTTCTTTTCTTAGATAGAAAATGAATAAGTGGCAAACACTTAACAAATTTTATTGCTGTCTTCACATTCTGTCTGTCATCTGAACTCTCCTGTTTCGTCTTTAGCAGACTTATTATTGACTGAACAAAAGAGTATAGATGACAGGTGACAGTGCTCTTTAAAAGTGCGGCCCTCTCTCTCTTTCTCTCTCTTCCCACCACATAAACATTCCTGACTGACATTCAATCAGGAAATTTAAACCAAAGCCTGATGATCTTTCATTAGCAGGAGCCTGCTTGCTTGACTGCTCGGGTTCAGATGAGTGGGAGGGGCGGGGGCTGAAGGGGCCGGCGGGGGCCAGTGCTCCTCCATCAGGCCTCATCACACTCTTACTGGAGGAGCCGCTGACAGTCGAGGTAGAGACACTGTAGTGGCGTGACCCATGGCATAATGTTCCAAATGCTTCCGTTTATTGGAAATGACAAAAATCAAGCACATTTTTGAATAACCCTTTAGATTTACTAATATAGTGGGGAGGGGGTTCAATTCCTTTATGTATTTATTTCTTAGGGCTGTCGAATAATTAAAAAACTTTAAAAAACCTAATGAAAAATGAATACAATTGTAAAATTATATATATATATATATATATATATATTAGGGATGTCAACGTTAAAGCGTTAACGCATGCGATTAATTCAAAATCCTTAACATGTTAAAATAATTTAACGTATATTTAATGCAAAAACTGTCATTGTAACTGAAGAGCGCGAGCCTTCCCGCATCACGCTGGTCCTGTCTGAACGGAACGTCGAAACATCCCACTGCTGTATGGCCAGATGATATGAAAACTATGTTTCTTGGCTGGATAAAGCAAACCAGCTTCTTGCTATGAAAGTTTTGATGGATGAGGATTGCAATCAAAGGAAAGATGATTGCGGTGACGTACAGGAGTCGTACATTAAGCATGCATGAGTCCGTTATATTGATGCGCAAACAAATCATGTATGAGCGCTCGCGACGCACTGACCGCACATTGTATTTATGCACAGACACATTTCAGTACATTCACGTTGTTTTCACACACATTCAGGATAATGTTTGGATTTGTCCTGTGTATGTTGCTGTGTACTTTAGTATATATGCAGGTCAAGATGGTTGGTTTAGGTTTTTTTGGCATCTCCATGTGGTCTTGTTCAGTATCGCAACTTGACTCATCTAAAATGTAAACAAGCTCTTTGCTGTTGCACATACTATACACTGTGAATTCTGAGACGTTTTTTTGCTGTGATTTTTTTTTTTTTTTTAAATTTATGGGTGCTTTGGTGTACATAAATGTATAAATTATATGAAAAAATATCATTTGGTTATTTAGTGTCCTTTTTTGGAAAGACATCTAAATTTACCTTGAAAAAAGCTGAAAAATACAGTTTTGTGAAAATCACGCTTCAATCTGATGGTTTACTTTGCTGGATATAGGCAATGATGGCAAAATGGACATGTTAAACAAGATAAATGGTGTAGCCTATGCTTAATTTTATGATAAGTGTGCAATTAATCACGATTAAAAAACAATAATCTATTGACAGCCCTAATATATATATATATATATATATATATATATATATATATTTTGAATAAAACAATTAATATATTTTAATAATATATTTTGTAAAAAAAAACAAAACTAAAAATTACATATACATATATTTAATCATATTAATAAGGCTGTTATTAATTCATTTAGGGACTTTAATAAAATTATAAAATTGAATTAAAAATAATTTATTAATATGATTACAATTTATATTATATGTGTGTGTGTATATATGTGTATATATATATATATATATATATATATATATATATATATATATAATTTTAAAATTATAAAAAAAATAAAATCTCCAATTAATAAATTAATCACGATCATAAATATTTGTGGTGAAAAACACTTAAATGAAGATTGTAGAAAATTTCCTCATTACTAAATTTACATAAATATATGTTTATTTTTGATTAACTAATCTGAATTGTATACAGTTACATTGATTTTAACTTGATTTTAAATTAGCAGCCCCATTTATTGAACATTGTTGTGTTTAGCAGGTAATAAGCTAGGCCATTTTTTGCTTCATATACTGATTCAGAACAGTTTTTTCAGTGAAGAACTTTGGTTTGAGTCCCATTTTTGGGCACTTTTTATTTTATTTACAGTAAGGATGTAGTCAACTATTATGAATGAAACTTACTGGACAACAACAGATCCTACAGTATATCAATATCCTAACGAATAGAATACCCTTAAATAATGTATCGTGTCATGTGTACAGATACTTTCCATACACAAGAACCTATTTGTCAGTGGCTTCAGTATGGTATTTGACTGTTTATTTAATTAATATTAAGTAGGCTATTTATGAATCGCTATACAGACTGTTTTTTTTTTTTTTTTTTTTTTACTCTTCTGTGGGTTTCTTAGACTAGTCGACTAGTTGGACAACATTTATGTTTAAACATTGTGGAAATAGAATTGTGGAAGTAGAATTTTGTAGTAGTAGTAGTAGAGGAAGAGGAGGAGGAGTCTAAATCTTAAGCCCCTCCCACTGCTCACTCTCATTATCAGACTCTGAAAAGCCTGACTTCTATCATCGTCTGGATCATGGACGAGAGCCTAGTACAGCATGATCTGGTTCACTGTGACCAGAGAAGAAACAGGAGCTTGTGTACTGGTGCAGAAGGAGAGATTTGAGCTAGAGCGGCCTCAGAGGAGCACTTTGTTTACCAGCGAGAAGATCACCAATGTTTGGCCGTTTACAGACCACAGATGTTTATGACACAAATGGCGAAGGATCAGTTTATAACAGATGAGGCCTTAGTGGCCATAAAGTGCTTTTTGTAAACATTATTTTTAATATTCAACAATGCTCGTTATAAAAGCAATCTTTTATCTTCTAAAATGGTTTGCTTGTAGTTTACCCTAATATGTCCTTTCAAAGAATGTCTTTTGATGTACAACAGCGGTCGGAGTGACTCCAAAAGCTTTGGATCAAATCAAACCTTTCCCTGTGTCCTGCCTGAATTGTGAGACTCTTTTTGATTATATTATACCATTAAATATTTAATGCGTGGGTATATGAAAGCAAGGCATTTATCTGCATGAATTGCTCCTGTTTAGTCAAGGAAGTAATGTGCTTTAAGTAACATCTCTGTCATGCATACAAAAATTAACGCTAATCTCTCCGCCGCCTGGTTTCCAGCCAGAGCCCTGAAAGGGGTTTGTGATGCGTCTCTGTGAGTTGACATATACTCAGCATGAAAACAACGCATTCAGTGGAATACTGAAATATTTTACAGTGATATGTCACTAATATTATAGGTTTAATTGAAAATTGAAAGTATACTGTAATATTTTAAATTTAATTAAATTAAATTTAATTTAGTTTTAAATTAACGAGAAGATTAAACTATATTAAAATGTAAATGACACCAGTAAAATAGGCATAGATAAATACAATTTTAACTAATATTTTATTATAAAAATTAAGCATGCATACACATATTTTTAATTCAAATTAAATAAATTTTATATATATATATATCATAATAAATAACTATTGGATTTTTCCCATACTTTGTCTTGTTATTGTAAGCATTCCATCAATCTTTATAATATGTTTCAGAGGCCAAACTGTTGATGACGAACATGTTTTTGTGCTTGATACAGATCTGGTATTTCTCACTTCTGGTCAATGTAAATTTTGACATGGGAGAACGTTCACAGCTCTCTCCGTGTGCCTGGGGCGCAACACTGGGAAAAGATTTAATTGGGCCTGTTAAGTATTAATTGACATCACGTCAACAGAGTCGTGTATTGGCTCCTTGCAGTGCTTTGATTTACTAAATAGCCAAACATCTGATGGCATGCTTATTATGAGTCTATATATATATATATATATATATATATATATATATATATATATAATGCCCAGCGAATGGATTGTTTTTAACCCAGCGATTGGGTCGTTTTTAACCCGGCGAATGGGTTGTTTTGACCCAGCGAATGGGTGGTTTTGACCCAGCGAATGGATTGTTTTTAACCCGGCGAATGGGTTGTTTCGACCCGGCGAATGGGTGGTTTCGACCCGGCGAATGGGTGGTTTCGACCCGGCGAATGGGTGGTTTCGACCCGGCGAATGGATTGTTTTTGACCCGGCGAATGGGTTGTTTACACCCGGCGAATGGATTGTTTTTGACCCAGCGAATGGGTTGTTTTTTTCACCCAGCGAATGGGTGGTTTCGACCCAGCGAATGGGTTGTTTTTAACCCAGCGAATGGGTGGTTTCGACCCAGCGAATGGGTGGTTTTGACCCAGCGAATGGATTGTTTCGACCCAGCGAATGGGTGGTTTCGACCCAGCGAATGGATTGTTTTTGACCCAGCGAATGGGTTGTTTTCACCCAGCGAATGGGTGGTTTCGACCCAGCGAATGGGTTGTTTTGACCCAGCTAATGAATAATAATTAAACAATAAACATTTATTAAATTGCTTATTAATAAATGCTCACCTTTTGATTATTATTGTTGCCTCTAGTAATTATGTGTCTGATTTCCAACCTATTTTGGGTTCATTTTAAGCCAGCCATATAGTAATTTTTAATGATATTTAAACAATATATTATATAACTCAAGCATCTTTAATATTTAACATATATATATTTGTTCTTTATGCAATTATTTCTTACTATCCAGTTTAAAGGGAAATAAAGTTTTAAAGCATTTCTACTAGCAGTGTTGTTATTGTTAACTAAAATGTATTTATTTCAGTTAGCTGCCAAGGCAGTATTTCAAATTGCAAACTTTAAGTTAAATTTTTTATCTATTTTTAAGTTTAACTTTATTTTATTTAAATAATATTAAAATAATAATGTTTAAATATTATAATAAATCTATAAATTTAGTTCTAGTTCAGTTTTAGTACTAAAACTGTAATAAAAATAAATGAAAGCTAAACAGAAATATAAAAAAACTAATTAAAATATTTTTAAAAAAAAATTAAAATGAAAACTGAAAATATAAAAATAAAAGCTAATTCAAAACATTAATAAGTTTTATAATTGTATAAAAATAAATACTATATTAAAATGTCTAGCCCATCAACTTTTGCAGTCCTCGCAGGCGTTGATTGCGCGGTCTGAACAGTTACAGCACGTTGCTTTTGCATCTAGCATATTTCCTGTGCTACACTGCAGACGTGTTGGGAGTGGCAGGCGCTGGTAAATGAGAATGTCTTGCTGTTACATGCGATTTATCAAAGTCTTCGTGCGCCGCAGCTCGGCACGCCGCAAGACTCTTGAACTCTATTTAGGGCACAGTTAGGTAAACCCACAGTGATCTTGGCTGTCATAGCTTATGACAAAAATCAATAGCCAAACCAGTGTGTCCAACAAAGGCCTGCCTGTGCAGTACTGACTGCAGTGGAGATTACAGCACTCACATGACCTGCTTCGTTAGCGTGTGTGTGTGTGTGCAGCCTTTTTATGTGGGACACGAAAATCTTTCCTTTTCTCTCTCTCTCTCTCTCTCGCTCTCCGATTCCGCCTCTCTCTTTTTTAAAGCGTGGCATAAATCCGGGAGATGAAAATGTCATGGAGCAGGTTCATTTTGCAAAGAGGTTTTGATTGCCATGCGCGTGTAATTGATTGTTCCAAGGACAGGGGGAAATCTAGAAATGTCATAACAGCCTCTGCTTAGGTCTCTCCTGCTGCTAGACAATCAATGAGAAGTAAAAAGAGCTATCGATCCGTGCACGGCAAAAACTGTAGCCTGAGACGGCAAGGAGATCCGTGGCGAAAGTGCCACAGACCGCCAGACCTGTCAACAACGCCTCAGAATTAGAGGGTCTCCTGCGACGCTAGCGTTACCTTTCGCATATTCGCGGAGGGCCGGAGATGTTGCAGCTGTCTCCCTGTTCGCCCCTGAACCGATCGATAATAGAAATGTTACTGCTACGGGGGTAAATGTTTGATGATGTGCTGATAGAAATATTAGCATTAGGGCAGACGGGGAAGCCGGCAAACAATTTGGCGGCATGGAAAATTAGAGAGTGACAGGAAAAGTTCTTGCACAAGGACTGCCTGAATGTTACGTTCGTTCCTTGAACTAATGCAAATCACACCCCTGACTGGATGCTGACTGACAGATTTACCCCCAACAGAACCTCACACGTCTCAAAGGGGATGATTAGCCCACTGCAGTGGCACACTAAAAGGACACGTCCACCAAGAAAACTCGTATGCCACGTTTTTTAGTGGTGTTATTACTGTTAGCCCTGTATTAGTGGAGAGTCTGTGACTGTGAGTTTCACAGTATTTGTGTGAACTGTGTCTAATTCTGTTGCAGCAGTGGTTAGCGCACATGATCTGGAGCGGTGCTTCTCCACTAGATTTGGTTTTAGTAGTGGTGGCCTGACACACTACAAGAATTATTGTTTAATGTGTTCATGACCCTGTTAGCATCGGCCTTATTTGACTAGAATCCACCATTTGTGGAATGAGTTTGTTTGGACAAATGGCCTTAAAGGGATAGTTCACCCAAAAATGAAAATTCTGTCATCATTTACTCACCCTCAAGTTGTTTCAAACGAACACAAGATATTTTGAAGAATGTTGGAAACCAAACAATTAATGGACCCTTTGACTTCCATAGTATTTTTTTTTTTTTCCATACTATGGAAGTCAATGGGGACCATCAACTGTTTGGTTTATCAAAATATCATCTTTTGTGTTCATCAGGACACTTGAGAGTGAGTAAATGACAGAATTTTAAGTTAAGTAAGCTAAGTATGATTAATTGTATTTTATTATACAATTTTCTTTTAATTTAACTACTAAATGTATTATATTTTTATTTTACAAAGTAAATTACATCAGTAATCAGGAATAAAAAATAATACTTTTTAAGAAAAATCAAATAATTTACACTTATTTAGGTAAAGTTAAATAAATAAATTAATATTTATTAATAATATTATATATTTGTAATATTTTAAAATATCTGATAATAAATGGCTAGCAGATGTTTCGTTTGTAGATTATGCCTTGATAATCCTAGTTTGTCTTTTTATTTTAAGTATATATGATTTATTTAATCATATAGAGGCCGTATCTGGTATTTTTCACTTCTGCTCAATGTTCATTTAAGTTCTTTTATTGTTATTAATAATTAGCATAATTTTTACTTGTATCAGTGATTCAACTTGTTCCTATTCCGAGCAGACGTATGACCTGCTGGGGTCATGACCCACTATTTAAAGGGATAGTTTACCCTGAAATGAAAATTAAGTCATCATTTACTCACCCTGGTGTTGTTCTAATGCCACATGCTGTTCTTTCTTTTTCGGACCACAAAAGGAGAAATAAAAAAATAAAAAAAGTTCCCGCTTGCACTCGTCCATATAATAGCAGTGAATTGCGATCAGCGTCAAGCTTTTTAAAACAAAAATAAGTAAAGATGCAAATGTATCACAGAATGATCCCATGCAACATTTGTCCTATATTCCACGTGTTCCGGGGCTATACGATAGGGTTTGTAAAAGACAAACCAAAATATTATGTATTTTTTACGAAAATCTTGACCTTGGCCGTTGGTCTTCTGTGCACGGCTGCGTTTGTGAGACTTTGTTAGTGCCACAGTTCACTCCGACTTGCCCAGAAAAAGCATACAAGTTGTCAGTAATCAAGATTAATAAAAATGCGACGCGTAGAAACCCCCCCCCAAAAATATCTGTGTACTTTCTTCACTGTCTTGAATATCTCCAGATGGGAACTTTTTCTGATGAGAGTCAGAACGACAGCTGACAGATGTGAACGCGATAACTTCTTGTTACGACGAACAGAACAAATATATTATATATACAGAAAAGAAGGTACATGTATTGCATGTCGTGTTTTTCTCAGTCCTGATTTTGCACAACTTATGTGCTGGGTGAGTAGGAATAAAATGTGGTGCTAATATAGTCTTACAAACTCGCACGATGCGTAGCAATAACGGCAGGGTGAGTAAATGATAACTTAATGGGTGAGCTGTCCCTTTAAGAACCGCTGGTCTTGACAAGTTGGAGCTGTGGTGCTCATGTGGTTAATGCAGGTTTGCTTCCTGATGCTTTTTACTATATCTTTCAAAAAGCCAAAAATGAAAGAAAAGAGAAAAATAAATGAGCCTATTCCAAATGAAAAGTCTAAAAGTTATATCTTTTTAGTCATTTTTATTTTTTCAGTGTAGGTTTTAACGGCTGGTTCAATCAAGAGTTGAACAGAGACGTCTGATGGATCCTCATTTTGAAGCGCTGTATTAAATTACAAATGCATATTACATTTTTCAATGCTTTTTTTTTGTAACCCTCAACTTTTTCGCTTCTTTTTTAATATCACACTCTTTTAACTGTCTTTCCTAAACTCCTTTAAAAAAAAAATAGAGACCCATATAACTTCATTTTAGGTGCATGAAATTTCAAGCAAGCACATTTTTTTTCACGAGTACATTAAAATGATGGTGCCAGAGGAAATGATACAGATTACACTCACTTTGATCCATCAAAGTGCAAAATCAGTAACTCATTACAGTTTTTGTAGGTTTAGAATACGGTTCATCAAAACGTCTGACACCATTGTGCAAAAAACTTTAAATACATCACTGTCTCTTTTACAATTAAAAAACGGTTTTGTTCCAGCCTTTGATCACGCTTACAGTAATAAGAACTGACTCTTAAGAAAAAAGCATAATAATACCGCTACTGTATATATGAATCAGATGTGAAAAGCGCATTTAATGCTTGCTTTTCTCTTCGCTCTTCTGCAGCCATTTGGCTAGGAATCCGGCAGCTCTTTGAAATCCAGCTGCCGCTGTGTTATGCCAGGAGTCTTTCCCAATGGATTAATGTTATAAACACTTAGTGGCTGATTTATGATGGACACCTTCGGTTTTTTGACCTTTGAATATCCCTGTCTGAAGATATAAATTTGTTGTGACACAGATTGGAGGGTTTACAGAAGTTTATGACATGCTAAATCTCTGCACAGGCATGCCAGTGCCTTATTTTGTAAGCCTACTTGGACCGACGGCTGTTTTCATTGCTCTGATATAGAGCAGAGAGCCCAACAACCGCGCACGGGCCTGGGGCGTACGAGCCTGCTAACTGTGCCTCGCTTCTTTGAGAGGTTAAATGAATGAGGTGCCATACTCGCGTGATTACAAAAAGCATTCATGTATGCACTGCTTGGACCAAATCAAAATAATGCATATTGAATATTACTGAAATTAATACAAATGGCCCACGTCGGAGATCAAATTATGCTTTGGTTGTTCTATTGGCTCAAACATCAATAACAAAAGAGGGGGGTGGGATTCGACTGCTGTTGGCCTGCTCGTGTGGCTGCGTCCTGATGTCGACAGTAGTGGATTATGGGAAAGGCTGGTGTATCTCATGTCTGTGGGAGTGGTGTCCTTGTGTTTGATCTTGTACTCCGAAATCCTGCCGCTTGGCAGGGATCACAAGCTGGCTAACACAAGCTCCCTGTTACAAATGGGTAAGGAAGGGAAATGTAACCATTCATGAAGGGATTTCAGAGAGATCTGGGCCTGGAAGGTTAACATGTGCCTGTGGTTGTATTAATGTGTATCCCAGATGCTCGGAGAATGGAGAAATTGGAGCCTGGGGAACGGTGACTGCAATAATGCCACCCACATTAATCTATGAAACGGGGGCCTTTTCCAGCTTGATAAGGTTTATAAAGTAAATAATATCAATGTTTTATCAGAAAAATAATAAGTATTGCATTGTTGCATTGCATTGTTCAAGCTAAATTGATATATTTTAATCATTTTATTCAGCAAGGACACATAAATTTGTTTAAAAGTGACATTTTTAATGTTACAAAAGATTTCTATTTCAAATAAATGCTGTTCTTTATATTCATTAAAAGAATCCTGAACAAATTTAACAGGTTGCACAAAAATATGAAGCAGCATAACTGTTTTCAACATTGATAATAATAATAAATGTTTCTTAAGCAGCAAATCAGCATATTAGAATGATTTCTGAAGGATCATGTGACACTGAAGGCTGGAGTAATGATGCTGAAAATTCAACTTTGACATCACAGGAATAAATTACATTTTAAAATATATTCAAATAGTATGGAAGCTTGTTTCCACCAGTAAATAAAAAATAAAAATGGTAATTGCAACTTTTTATCTCACAATTCTGAATTGCGAGTTATAAAGTCAGAATTGCATGAAATAAAGTCGCATTTGCGAGTTGTAAAGTCAGAATTGCGTGTTATAAAGTAAGAATTGCAAGTTATAAAGTCAGAATTGCGAGTTATAAAGTCACAATTGCGAGATATAATGTCAGAATTGTTTGACATAAAGTCACAATTGCGAGTTATAAAGTCAGAATTGCGAGATATAAAGTCAGAATTGTGAGTTATAAAGTCAGAATTGCGAGTTATAAAGTCAGAATTGCGAGTTATAAAGTCAGAATTGCGAGATATAATGTCAGAATTGTTTGACATAAAGTCACAATTGTGAGTTATAAAGTCAGAATTGCGAGATATAAAGTCACATTTGCGAGTTATAAAATCAGAGTTGCGTGTTATAAAGTCACAATTGTGAGTTATAAAATCAGAAATGCGAGTTATAAAATCAGATTTGCATGTTATAAAATCAGAATTGCGAGTTATAAAATCAGAATTGCGTTATAAAATCAGAATTGCGTTATAAAATCAGAATTGCGAGTTATAAAATCAGAATTGCGTTATAAAATCAGAATTGCGAGTTATAAAATCAGAATTGCGTTATAAAATCAGAATTGCGAGTTATAAAATCAGAATTGCGTGATATAAAGTCACAATTGCGAGTTATAAAGTCAGAATTGCGTGATATAAAGTCAAATTTGCGAGTTATAAAATCAGAATTGCGTGTTATAAAGTCACAATTGCGAGTTATAAAATCAGAATTGCGAGTTATAAAATCAGAATTGCGTGTTATAAAATCAGAATTGCGAGTTATAAAATCAGAATTGCGTTATAAAATCAGAATTGCGAGTTATAAAATCAGAATTGCGTGATATAAAGTCACAATTGCGAGTTATAAAGTCAGAATTGCGAGATATAAAGTCTGAATTGCGAGATAGTCGCAAATCTTTTTTCTTGCAGACTTTATAACTCGCAATTGCGACTATATTTCACAATTATGAGAAAAGTTAGAAAAGAATTGCGAGAAAAAAGAATTGCAAGTTTGTATCTCGCAATTCTGAAAAAAAGTCCGAATCGTGAGAAAAAAATTGCAATTATCTTTTATTTATTTTATTTTTTTCATTCCGTGGTGAAAACAAGTTTCCATAAAATAGGAAGCGGATATTTTAAATTTCAATAATTTGTATCACCTCTAGAGTAAAATACAGCTTAAATTAATTGTAATACAAAGATAATTTGTTTAAAAGACAATAGTGATTTTATGCATAACAATTGAGTGTCATAATAAAATTAATATGTCAAAATACTGTAAAATTAGCAAGTATTTTGTTTAGATTGTGAAGTGTAAGGACGTGGTTTCCATGCTGAGCAGATCCAACAGCGTGTCCAAGTAAAGAAACATGCATTAAACCATTTTAATTGCTCTGAATGAGACACTCCACAGACCTGTTCTGATTTTTTATTAGGTTGAAGAATATTACATGTTCACTAAAATGTAGTGTGGTTGACTAATGCATTTTTCATTTAGCCGTCTATCTTTCATCCGCAGTCCAAATAGCAGTCGATTGATTTCTCCAGGTGTCATGGTAACTCTGCTTGTTTAGACTGCAAATACTCTCATGGAGCAACTATCATAAAAATCTCATAAACACAGAGATATGCAGAAACATGCCAGTCACTGAAAAAGTACGTTGCACCATGACTTAACTATTTTGTTGTAACAGAACAAGGATTGTGCAATAGTGCACAGGAAGACAAGGTTAAGTTAAGTCTCCATACTTAATTTTTTTTTTGATCCCACACATCCTGTAAACAATCTAAAGCTAAGCAAAGACTACACTGTTGTCTGTCTTGATGCCAGTCGACTGGCTGAGTGATTACAAACAGTTGAGACACCACAGAGAAGCCATCCACACAATCTCACCCCTTTTATTTCAAAACTATATATACACATTGCAATACATAAAACATCATCCTCCTTTTGGAAACTGCTAGTGCATGAGCACATTCTGGGATGCAATCATCCGTCGTAGTCAGTCATTTGAGAAATCTTCATTGCAGAAGATCAAGGTCGTGGCACGTCGGGAAGCTTTTGTACGGGCCCCTTGTTCGATGGACCCCATTCTTTGGGTTTGTTTGGAAAGGCTAAATCCCAGCTCCATCTTTATCCATTTGCTGACATCAGTTCACCTCCAGGCCTACTCCTGAGGCACTTTTGAAATATTGATAAAAAAGTCTTATTTTCAGAATCCAAAGGCACAGGACATGGTGAGGGCTACACAGCGCAGCACTTTTAGCCCTCATATTTGAGAGTTGCCCTCATTGAGCATCACCAGCTCAAAAAAATATTAACCACATGAAAAGCAAGTGCCTGGTCCGGGCTGTTAGGTCCTATGTATATTTAACTGAGCACGTCTGCGCGTAACGGCACTTGAAATTCAAAGTGCTATCCAAATATGTGGTCATAAAATATAGATGATCTTGATTTTTCTTAACCGCAGCGATTGATGTAATTGACGGACTTGGATATATTTTATTAAGTGAATAATACAGTGTGGTTTAAGAAGTGATGAAAGATTTAGGAAATGATTTTGAATCTAGGCAATAGTGGTTAATTTGTAGCCAGCAAATATTCAGGAGGGATCAGAAGGATGCCAGGTTGTTTTTAACTATTTTTAACTTATATGCATTTATGCGGTCTTATGATGTTTATGCCTCATTTTGAATGAGAATGATTGACAGTAAATAATAACTTTTTAGACATTATGAACTCACTTTTTAACCGTTTAATCTTTAAAAGTGAAATATATCTTCAGATCATGTTCAGACTCCTTAAAATATTTCACTTTAGGCCTGGAGATGTGCAGGAATCAACTAAACTCCTATCAAATTATAGTTATACATCTAAACTATTGCTCATCACCTAGAGAAAATCACCTTTTGTTACTCTGCACAAAATGCACAAAACTCTAAACAAATGAAACCTTGAGAAAACTAAGTCAGTGACTTATGAATCACACATACTGCCAAATTGCCCACTATTACCAAGAGAAGATTACAGGCACACAAGCTTCTGGGAGAAAGGATTATAATGCTGTAGTTGAAGAAGGATGACAGTATTGCACAAGGATTTCTAATAATAAATGACATCAACTTCATTTTTGTACAATATTCTCCTGTTTTTCCTTTTAAATCTCTGATGCTCACATATATTGTGTATACGCTAAAATACATTCAGCGTGTGATTTTTACAATTATATCTAAGATTATTGCTTTAATACATTTATATAACTAATTATAGAAAAATACAATAAAAATTTCCCAAAAATATGAATAAAAAGCACAAACTGAAGGACAATTTTCTCAGGAAAAAATCTTATATATGATTATTTGTGATTCATTTCATTAATCATTGTATCGTAGTTCATTTGATTACACTTCAGTTGACAGCACTAATAACACTTTTTCTCTATCTGTTCTGTTTTCAGCATACGAGCCAGATGACGATGTCGGTGTCCAAGAGTCGATCGCAGGGGAGGAGGAAGGCGAAAATGAAATGCAGACAGAGGAGGAGAATTCTGAGAGGCCCACTTCCAAGGACAAAGAAGACAAAGACATAGACAACAAAAGCAGCTACAGCTTCCAGAACTCTCCGGTCAGTGTCCTGTCCAACCAGGAGGTTGAGCTGGAATCCCGTCTGAGCGATGGCAGTGACAGACTGTCTGACTTTAAGACCTCACCACCAGGAAGTCAGAAGGACACAGAGAGCCAGAGCTCAAAAGTGAAGGATGACATGCACAGTAGCCTGGAGAAAATGAGGGCTGCCTATGCCAACTTCCTTTCAGACTCCTACTGGTCAAAGATTGGACTAGATTTGAAGGTTGCGAACACTGGCAGCAAAGCAAACTGTGACAGCACCAACGGGAGCACCAAGAGCGAGTTTGACTGGCACCAGGACGCACTTTCAAAAACCCTGCAGCAAACGCTGTCCCCGAAACCTGTGTCAAAGCCTAATCTATTCAGCTCTGTCCACCTGTACAGGCAAAGTAGCAAAGCGTGCGGTGCGGTCTTTACGGGAGCGAGCCGCTTCCGCTGCAAAGACTGCAGTGCAGCGTATGACACCCTGGTGGAGTTGACGGTACACATGAACAAGAGTGGCCACTACCAGGATGACAACCACAGCAGGCAAAGCATTGCCTCCACTTCATCATCCAAGAACCGGAAGAGGAACCTTCAAGACATGGAAGGCAAAGAAGATGCACAAAAGGTGCTGAAGTGCATGTTCTGTGGCCATTCTTTCGATTCTCTACAAGACCTAAGCGTCCACATGATCAAAACGAAGCATTACCAGAAAGTGCCTTTGAAAGAACCTATTCCAGTAATCACTCCAAAATTAGTCCCACCAGCAAAGAAACGTGCATTTGAAGCCACGAGGCCTTGTTCGCCTGACTCCACCACAGGGGTCTCAGGTTACAGTGAGGCACAAAGATCGTCCGGCCTCGCCAACGCTCCCAACAACCGCTATGGCTATCAGAACGGTGCTAGTTACACATGGCAGTTTGAGACATGCAAATCTCAGATCCTCAAGTGCATGGAGTGCGGAAGCTCCCACGACACGCTCCAGCAGCTTACCACTCACATGATGGTCACCGGCCACTTCATTAAGGTGACAAATTCAGCCTCCAAGAAAGGCAAACAACTAGCCCTGGATCCTCTAGCAATAGAGAAAATGCAGACACTTGCTGAACCAACAGTGAATGAACTTGAAGGAGAAAAGGTTTCTCCAAAAAGCACAGCATCTGGTGACTCTGAGAGGGCCACTCCGAGGGATATGTCACCAGACAAAGCTGAGAAAAATGGAGACAAGGACGACAAACAAGACGAGGAGGACCGGAAGTCCACTGAAGCCAGTTTCAAGTATCCGTACTTGCGAGAAGAAGACCTTGAGCAGGGGTCCAGCGGAGGCGGTGACATTCTCAAGTCTTTAGCAAATACGGTGGCTTCGGCAATCAATAAAGCTCAAACAGGGACCCCCAGCTGGAGCGCTTACCCCAGCATTCATGCGGCATATCAGCTATCAGGGGTGATCAAGACTGCCTCCTTTTCCTCTTCTCCTCCCATCCAGCTCAAGCAGAATCTCAACCACAAGCACAGACCCATCGCACCCAAGGGGAAGTTCTATCAGGGACTTCGGGGACTTGAAAGTTTCCAGGGACATCACAATTCGGACATCAAAAAGGAGAGGGGAGGCGCATCTGACGGCAAAGAGAGCCAGAGCAGTAGGTTTGATCTGGTGGAGAACGATGACAGTGATTGTCAAGATGATTCCTCTTCCTCTTCAAAGCTAGATGCAGACTGTGTAAGTGAAGAGAATGACACAATCAAAGGGAAGTTGAGCCCAGCTTTCTCTGACAGAGGGAACCCGTCACCTAGCCCCCCTGCCAGCAATGGGCACAGCAGTTCTTCAGAGCTTGTCAGCGACTCCCAGGAAGTCCTTAACATAAACCCTCTAAGCGCACTACAGTCTGTCTTGAACAATCATTTGGGTAAAGCAAACAAGCCCAGGCCCGAAAGCTTCCTCTCCCATCGCACACAATCCATTTTTTCAGAACTGAGTAGGGGTTTAGAGAAACCAGCTTCAGCACTCTCCGCATCTGCTGCCATCAGGGCCAGCAATAGCTTCATGTACACAAATGACGACCAGCCAATAGACTTGACGAAATACAAACACAACAAAGCAAACTCTTCCCTCTTACTGCAGTCCTCCACTCCAGTGCCCCAGAAACATGCTCTCTCTGACATTGCTGACATGGTGAAGGTTCTTCCAAAAGCCACGACCCCAAAGCCCTCAATGCCAGCGAGAGTGCCTGCCATGAAGCTGGAGACGGACGTGCGGCGATTCGAAGACGTCTCCAGCGAGATGTACTCTGTTCACAAGCGTAAAGGTCGACAGTCCAACTGGAACCCCCAGCATCTGCTCATACTTCAAGCCCAGTTCGCCTCCAGCCTATTTCAGACCTCTGAGGGCAAGTATCTCCTCTCAGACCTCGGCCCTCAGGAGAGGATGCACATCTCCAAGTTCACCGGGCTTTCCATGACCACCATCAGCCACTGGCTCGCCAACGTGAAGTACCAGCTTAGAAAAACGGGAGGGACCAAGTTTTTGAAGAACATGGACACTGGCCATCCGGTTTTCTACTGCAATGACTGTGCATCGCAATTCAGAACGCCTTCTGCGTTTATATCCCATCTCGAGAATCACCTGGGTTTCCAAATCAAGGACATGAACAAACTACCCATAGAACACGCGACTAAAGTAACAGAGCCCGAACTTTCAAAGGCGCTCAATGTCCGGCCGACAGATTCTTCTCAGATCACAGAAGAGGAATCTGACTCAAAGTTCAAATGCAAGCTTTGCAGTCGGACATTTGCCAGCAATCACGCGGTCAAACTTCACTTAAGTAAAACTCACAGTAAATCCCCTGAGAATCATTCACAGTTTGTGGAAATGGACAAAGAGTAGCTTTGTTGGTTTTTACTACTTGTAGTTATCTTGTTGGTAAATAACTGTAATTGCTCTGCTTTTATAAAACACGGGTCAAATTGTCTACTTTTTGTTTTTCCCTTTTTTCTTTCCATGTTTCAAGTAGCATTACGTAGAATGCTTCAACTTCAGAATCAACATTTCATCATATTGAGGACTAAATGGACACACTGGCTGGGTTAGAATGAAGTGTACTGTTAGAAAATAAATAATCATAAAAAGATTAAGAATACATTGACGTAAGTCTTTGCACCCTGTTCAAATGCACCACCAGTAATGAAATGTATTACTGCTTGAGACATAAATGCTGATGTTTGCATGCAATAGCTCTGGCTATGACTACTATTTATTTGTATGATATGGCAAGTTTTAACTGTATTACGTTTAACAACAAATTGATCAATGCATTAACTGTAATTTGCAGATCTGATCATGCACTTGTGTGAACACACAGGTGGTCAGACAGGTAGCCAGACACACATTAAAAACATTTACTGAAATGTACAGTATATTTGCTCTGTAAAATGTCTGTGTCGCAACGATAGAACAGAAAAGCACTTTAATAAAAGTTTAATCACGTTTAGGCGCAGATTCAGTGTGTGGGCTTACAGATTTGGACAGGTTTGACACGAGGAAGTCTCACATTAATGTATATTTAGCATTGCAGAAAAAAAGTGTCTCATCGGAAAATGCTTAGTGAGACAAAAGAACACTGCACCTTTTATACCAATACAAATAAAGCATTAACATTTTCTAACTGTCTACAAGTCTTCACTTCAAATCCATTCATATTTTCTCATTACTGACTGGAACATAACAGAATTGTAAATCACATTGTTTTGAAATATTTTTTCAGGAATTGTTTTGATTATATTTACCATGTAGGGGAGACTGGGGCTAGTTGTCACAAGTTAAATTACACAAATGTGTTTTACTTTTAATTTTACTTTGGAATTCTGTACTTCAAAGTAAATAATCTTTTGATTAGTGAACAAGTGAACACAATGAAACCAGGTAGATTTCTACTAAAAGCTGAACTGTGTACAATGATTTTTTTTTTATGTTATAAATTTACACAATATTTAAGTACAGCATGTTTTTGCTCTTTCGTGAATTTTTTTGTAGTTTTAATGTTAAGTAAACATTTCAAAGAATATTTAAAGGGATAGTTCACGCAAAATTAAAATTCTGTCATCATTTACTGACCCTCAAATTGTTCCAAACCTGTATAAATTTCTTTGCTCTGAAGATATTTGGAAGAATGTTTGTAACCAAGCAAATCTCGCCCCCCATTGACTACCACAGTAGGAAAAAAAATACTATGGTAGTCAATGGGGGACGAGATCTGCATGGTTACAAAAATATCTTCCTTTGTGTTCAGCAGAACAAAGAAATTCATACAGGTTTGGAACAACTTAAGGGGGAGTAAATGATGACAGAATTTTCATTTTTGGGCAAATTATCCCTTTAATACCAGATTGCTCTGACAACTTACCCCTTACAGAAAAAAATGGTGTTTTGAATGAACTCTTTTTTTTCTGGGAAATTGTGAAATTTTTCATCATTTTTGTAGCCAAGACTACATAATTTGAGAAATACACACTGGAGTTTAAAAAAAGAAAAAAGAAAAAGATAACTAGCTCCAATCTCACCTATAACATTTGACCCTGATGATGTCACTCTGATCTTGAGAATCGCATACGATACACCTCGGCATCTTCCCATAGTACCAAAATGAATACAAATGATAATTGCCCTCTGAACTCGCAACATTTTATGCGTTTTCCTCCTTTTTACAGCAATCAAGCCACCAATTACCACTCCCCATCGTATCTGTTTTATAACAGGAATGTGACATTTGATAGTAAATGGGAGAAAGCACCTGGTGATTTGCGCATCCTGACACCGTCGTGCCCTCCATTGTTAGAAATGAGCAGGCAATCACGATAGCTCATCAGATGACTCCTAATGCAGTTAAAGTATTCCGCAATAATTCCTCCTTGCATTTATAATTACAGCCATAGAGCTCACACCTCAGTGCACAGATTAAAGCCATAAATTATTTAGCGCCTTGCCTCACCGATGGATTCCTGATTCCCTCCGTTGAGCCATTATGCTTCAGAATACCAACTTCCTTTAAATGGAAGCCTGAGGATGATTTAAGATAGGCTGAACAATATGACAAAACGAACGCAATATTCCGGTCATTTGTGTTTCTTAATTAAAATTGAGAGTGTGCCTCTGAAGTGTCTCGTCAAATGAAAGCGTGCCACGGCCGCGGTAACTCACAATTGAGTCATTTAGCCTTTGCGGTTAATGGTGAAATTTGAAATGACCCTGCCACTGGATGGGCACGTGTGACGGGGGAACATTTGAAATGGTTTTCGAGGTAGCCGCTCAATGTCAGAGATTCACATTAGGGCCCTGGATCCTTTTCGTCATTGTAATCAGGGGGAGGAAATTAGCTGTTTCTAATATTAATTCAGAACAATAATTCAAAGTCATTTGAGATTTATTGCCACATTAAAGGCGAGCTCCAATCGGATACACAATCAGGAGTTTAAACAACCCCGCAATTAATTAACTGTGTCTCTTATGTTTATATGGGATGGCAGTGAAAAAATAAAAGCAACACCGCGTGCTAAAAGAACAATAGGATGAGAGTAAATGAACAAGCGTTTATGGTGATTATTACATTATTGTCATGATAAATATTGCTGGGCAATTACCAAAGGCCTTTTTTTAAGATCTGGGATGTGTCTCATTTCACTCCCTAGTTCTCTATGATGTAAATATTGTGAACACAAATTTGATCATTATTGATGACTTAAAGAGTTAGTTCACCCAAAAATGAAAATTATGTCATTTATTACTCACCCTCATGTCGTTCCACACCCGTAAGACCTTTGTTGATCTTCAGAACACAAATTAAGATATTTTTGATGAAATCCGATGGCTCAGTGAGGCCTGCATTGAGAGCAAGATAATTTGGTGCCCAGAAAGCTACTAATGACATATTTAAAACAGTTCATGTGACTGCAGTGGTTCAATCTTAATGTTATGAAGCAATGAGAATACTTTTTGTGCGCCAAAAAAACAAAGTAACGACTTTATTCAACAATTTCTAATAATGGCCGATTTCAAAACACTGCTTCATGAAGCTTTACGAATCTTTTGTTTCGAATCAGTGGTTCGGAGCGCCAAAGTCACGTGATTTCAGTAAATGAGGCTTCGTTATGTCATAAGTGTTTCGCAATTTCAATAGTTATAACTAGAATTACAGATAAAAATTGTGTAAATAATGTTCAGTTTCTTGTATAGGCCAATCGTTTTGCTTCTTAAGACCTCAATGTATTGTCAGGAGTGGCGAGTATTCATTTTGTTTTGTCTGCATATGTTTTCAAAAGGCTCTACATGATCCCAGCCAAGGAATAAGGGTCTTATCTAGCGAAACGATTGGCCATTTTCTAAAAAAAAAGAAAAATATATATACTTCTTAACCACAAATGCTCGTCTTGCGATCATCACGATGCGATCATCACGTTGGAAAGGTCACACCTGGCGTAGGCGAAAGTACCGAGCGAGTGTGTACAAAGTGAACATGCAAAGACTAAGTCAAATGTCCTTTACAAAAAAAAAAGGTAAAACAACGATGTCAGATGATTTTTTTTCGCCCTACCGCGGTACATCATGTGTGACCTTTCCAACATGATTACTTAATCCATGGCGCATCGCAGAGCAATTGTAGTGCAAGACGAGCATTTGTGGTTAAAAAGTATATAGTTTTTTATTTATTTTTTTTGGAAAATGACAGATTGTTTCACTAGATAAGACTCTTATTCCTCATCTGGGATCATGTAGAGCTCTTTGAAGCTGCACTGAAACTGCAATTTGGACCTTCAACCCATTGGTCCCCATTGAAGTCCACTATATGGAGAAAAATCCTGGAATGTTTTCCTCAAAAATCTTAATTTCTTTTTGACTGAAGAAGGAAAGACATAAACATCTTGGATGACATGGGGGTGAGTAAATTATCAGGAAATTTGAATTTTGAAGTGAACTAATCCTTAAGAAATGTACAGTAAGATAACAACATTTGTGACTGGAGCGATTTGAATAAGAACTGCATAAGAAGTGTGTACTTGATACTAAACTAGTGAGCGTATTGAGACACACCCTGGTTATCATCTTCCACATCACTGAATGCTTTTGGACCCCTGCATTCTGTCATTTTAAAGTCTTAGTCATTTAGAAGGAAGATTTCGGGGGGAAAAAAACATCTACATAGAGCTTCCCCCTGAATGCCTAATCTAGCAAATGTGCTTGTACCGTTTTCTCCAGCCCATGTGGATCATCTTGTCAGACAGCCACTTGAGAAGTGTCAGTCCTCTGCCTAATTAAGTCACAGCGGTGGAAAAGGGCCGTGTGCATCCAGACACCGATTTTAAACCGCACAGAAATAAAGCATTTTAAGCGCACTAACTGGACTGAAAATAAACTCAAATTTGTGGGCAAAAATGTCAGAGAGTCGTTAAGTGTCACATGTCAAATGAACAGCAAAATAATGGGGGACCCTGGAGTGAAATGTTCAGAAAATGACTTGTGTTGGAACATTTTCAGTTTTTTTTTTACTCTAAGAGACGGGTTAAAAAGTGGGCACGTCGTTTAACCTGGGACATCAATTATTTATGAATTAGATTGCGAATTTATATCAAAAAGTTTTATTTGCGGAGTATGGCAGAGAACATTTCTGGATAATATTATAGTCAAGTCAACTTTATTTATATAGTGCTTTATACAATTCAGATCTTTTCAAAGCAGCTTTACAGTGATAAAAAAGGAAAATAATTATTCAACAATGACAGATTTCATTTCTGCTGTAAAGCAGCTCTAAAAACACAATAGTAAAGAGTAATTTTTCAGTTAAAATTAATTCAGTGTTGATTCAGTTTGGCTGGAGGAAATGCAAATTGACACCTGTACAGTAGAGGGCGCAGCTCAAACAAACCTTTCACCTGTGCTGCCATTCTGGATTGAAGAAGAATAGGATACTGGAGATGGAAATTCAACACTCTTACTTCACCAATAATTATATAATATTCTCACAACATGGGGACAGGAGAGCTGTCAGTCAATAAATAGGGGGGGAAAGTAACTTGCGTTACTTATTTGAAAAAGTAACAGATATTTTGTTGTAAATTTAAATTTAACCCTTTACTAGTTACTTGGAAAAAGTAATCTGATTACATAACTGGAGTTACTTGTAATATGTTACCCCCAACACTGATGATAACTACACTATAAAGTATAGTTCATAGAACGTTTAGATAAACTATAAAGTCTTAATATTCATTCTAAATCTATTAGAACAGGGAAGTCCAGATCACATCTATACGATAACACCATAGAGGAACGATATCGTTGGAATCATTTTTTGAACTAATTTTTCCAACTGATGAACGATAAAAACATTGACAGCCAATCAGAATCCACCCGACTTTAAAGAGCTTGAGCATTTTTTAAAGTGGCAGACGACATAACTGCATTATCATGCATTGGTGTGGGCGCTAATAGTTCAACGCTATCTCACTACCAATTAGTACGTATTTTACTAGTGAGGTTGTATGAATTCATATGATTTGTCTAAACCCCAGTGACACAATGGCATATTTATCATTTTAGGTTTCAGAAGGGTGCTCGCGAGCTCCTCCTTTGCAGTCGATATGTGCCCTCGATGGGCACTTTTGCCGAGCCCGTGTGGTGAGAAATTGAGTCAATTAGTCAAGACATCATGATAACAACTTTTGATCAGGCATTACCACCTGGGTCCTAAATAGACAAATGTTCTTACAAAGCATGATAACTTGATATTTATTTTTCTAGTTATGTTTAGATAGATTTTATTAATTGCATTCAGCAATGTTTTTACATGCTTTTTGTGAACATGGAAAAAATACTGACAATCATGTTAAACTTATAACTCTGCATGCTCTTAAACCCATACGGAAATGAGCGGTCACATTGTAACTTCCTCTTAGACTTTACAGGGCTTTAAAGAACATGTTACATGCATGCAGTCTGTATAGGGAGGGAGGGTTTGGGTTGGGCATATGGGCTGTGTTTTGAGCTTTGGGTCAGTGAACCCTGGCTATGTTTACAGGATGAGGGGGAAGGCTGAATCCTGATGGAGTCACAGCTAATTCATATCTCCATGAGTGACAGATAACCTGGGGGCTACCGGCCTAACAGCAGGACCCATTACATCCTCCTGGCTTGCATGCTCACAGATGGTCTGCACGTGACTGCTGGAGTTGGCACACACACTCGCTCATGCACGTATTAGCTCAGATATATACATGCCAATAGACAAGACTGTCAAAATAGATTGAGATGTAGCAACAACAGTAACCTGAGGCCTTTTGGGGCTCTATTTAACGGAAACACATAACTGATGTTCCATTTTTCCACTGTCAGCAATAGGAACGGTGCTGATAAAGGCAATTCATAACCAATAGATGCACGCTCACATTTATACAGCACTGACATGCTTTATTCATGTATATATCACACTCTACATCACTCTTACATTACATAAAGCTGCTGATACACTGTTCGAGAGTGTTCAGAGAAAGTAGAAAGAGGAGAAAAATGGACTTGAAATGAGAGAAAAATGAATGGGAAAAATCACAGTGCTCAACATGGTGGTTTTTGGCAGTCATTAGTCCATTCTCAACAATGTACATGAATGTTAGCTGGCCAAACCTTGAAAAAAAAAAAGTTTTAGGGTCATTGACGAATAAGGTGTAAACAAAACATAATGGAGATATAATTAAGTTTGAAGTTTTATTAAGGGTTAACAATGAGATTATGTGGTTTTTATAATCAATTAATACTGATTTTGTCATTTTTTACAAGATGGACAAAATTTGTCACCAAAAAAGTCATTCGGTTTAACAAAAATTTTGGTTTTACCGAATGACACTTTTGGTTTTACCGAATGACACTTTTGGTTATACCAAATGACAATATTTTCAAACTATGCTAACAGGCTGATATCTAGCTAGCTAGCAAAAGTTTGAACCAAACATTTTATATTTAGTACAAGTTTTTAACATTTTCCATGTTTTATTCGGTTGTACCGAATGACCTGATGTTTCGGGACATACGTATGAGCAAGTAAAAACATGAATTTTTCAAATAGTTAAGAGAGAGTTAGTTACTTTGCTTCACGACCATGTGGTCCTTTGCAGGTGTCTAAATTATGTCACATCCTGTCACATGATACTGACCACATGACTTGATCCAAAATGGTCCTTTTATATTGGTTACTCCAAATGACATCAATGAAATTCATTTTTCCGGACATTCTTTCTCATAACAAAGCAATGACTTCTACACATAATTTTAATACCATTTTGCACTATGTTGATATATGATGTTATAAAATCATGCCAGAATAAAAAGTAAATACATTTATTACATTTTAAGATGTTTTAATCACAAATGAAATGGATGTATTGGCCTTTGGACGGTTAAACCGAATGACCTTTTGACACTTCAAAATCTTTAAAATACCTTTATATGTGGCAAAATATAATTAAAATCTTTGAAATCAATAAAAGAGATTTAGTTGTACTACTTTACATACTTTGGATGTCATATCTTTGTTTTTTATTATTATTAAGGCCTTTGGACAAAAAAATTACCCATCAAATTACCCATTACCCTTTACCCTGTTGTTAGTGTTAATTTTTTTTTTTTTTTTTAATTTAAAAAAACTATTTAAAATATTTATTTTAAAAATTGGATTTTGCATTTAATAAAATTTGCATTTAATAAAATTTGCATTTAATAAAATTTAATATATATATTTAAGATAATTTAATCTCAAATTCAAATTATAACTGCATCCTGTTGGCCTCTTTCCTATATTCATAATAACAAGCAGCGGCCACCACATAGCAACATGCTACAATCCACGCAGAACACCCTAGCAACCACCCACAACATCTCAGCATCATGGTGAGGAACTTTCCATGCACAAACCCTGCATGCTTTCTTCAAAAAATGTTAAAACTGACATTACTTAGTAACCTTGCCAACCTCTTTTGGAGATTTTGGTCTTTCCCCCTTCAAGCAGACAGAAGCTGCACTCGGCTGAAAATAGCTGTCTGAGGGTGTTGGCAAGATTGCCGCTGACTGCTCTGAATTGCTTTGGGATGGTATCTGCTCCTAACACAATTCCCGTACAATCGTCCTATACAATGCCGGGTATGGTTGTGTTGGGAGCACACACGGGGGTGGGACGGCTGTCTGTGGCAATAGGCCACGTTCGGCACATTTCTGCTTTGCTAGCCAAGAACAGCTGGGGCGAGCGGTCGGACCGTCGTCAGGAATCAGCATGGCAGCCGTGATTGTGCTGACGCCGGCAGAGGGCCTGGCCAGGAGATCAGTGCCCAATGAAAATGTGTGATTTGTTGCTTTTAGATTTCGGTGATGTCAGCTCCAATTTGAAGCAGCTCTCCGGCCCTCCGGGCTAGTCGCTGTGACACAACCACGAGACATACTGATGAAGCGCTGGCAATCGGGACCCAGTTCTTTCATCCAGGCCATAATAAGGGCCTAAACCGTTGCACACTCTCTCATTCGGATGTGCTATTGGCATTCACTTGCCTTCGAAGAGAAAAATTAAAGGGTGTCATTGACCCCATACATCTCTATGCAGTGTAGAAGTGGCTCGTGATAAGCACAGCTTGATTATAGTTTTTCACTCGCATACAAACACACAGTCTCTATTGAAATACAAGTAGTAAATTGATCAAAAACAATAAATCACGTGACATAACATTCAGAACTAGATACACTCTAATCGATTGTGATTGAATAACAACAAAGTCATGTTTTATATTGATACAAAAAGAATCATCAGCTCAAGTCAGTTGAGAAATTTAAATTAAAATATCAAAAATGCATTCATCAAAATGTTTAAAACATTAAATGCATTGCAACTGGAATGGAACGCTATGTAATAACTACTAAACAAGATTAATCACATCTCTTTTCTTTTTGCAAGATATGTTTCTCTTGCAGCCGAATCAGTGCTGAGTTTTCAATCCCACTTTATATTAAAGGGTTATTTTGCCCAAAAATGAAAATTATCCTAAGCTTTACTCACCCTCAAGCCATTCTATAGGTGTATATGACTTTCTATAGGCCATCCTAAAGGTGTATATGACTTTCTTCTTTCAGACAAACACAATTGGAGTTATATTAATAAATATCCCGGCTCTTCCGAGCTTTATAATGGTAGTGAATAGTACCTTAGATTTTGAAGCCCAAAAAAGTGCATCCATCCATCATAAAAGTAATCTATACGACTCCAGGGGGTTAACAAAGGCCTTCTGAAACAAAGCGATGGGTGTTTGTAGGAAAAATATCCATATTTATAACTTTATAAACTATAATCACTGGCTTCCGGCAACAGCCATACACAAGTCGAGTTCTGGCAGAAGAGTGACCTCTGACCCGACGTATGATGTAGGATGTAGGAGTATCGTAAGCTTAGACGCCTCTTGTGGTTCAAACAAATAGCAACAAACTCAAGCTCCGACGACATAAAAAGTCTCGTTTTAGACTTCTAATTCATGACTGGTGTTTTGTTTATTCTCTATCCTCTATGCTTCCGCGGTCGTCAATACGTCATACGTCGGGTCAGAGGGAACTGTGTACATTTTATGTAAAGATAACATGGTAACACTACAATAAGGTTTATAAAGGTGTTAGTTAATGACTAACAAGTAATTTTCAAATGTATTTTAATTGTTGTTGAGCATTTGAGCCTGCCCATGGAAGATAGGGGTGGGGTGAACAGTAGCTCATTATCATTTAAAGGGACATGCACGAAACGGCTCACTGTGAACAGAGCTGTTTTTGACAAGGTAAAAGGGGTGTTTTTTTACACAACCATTAAGAAATTTTAATCAAAGTATGTTATAGACCTTTCATAAAGACCCTAATGAATCATACTAACTTGTGGAAAATTGGCATCCAATGTCCCCTTTAAAAGAAATGCATCGCTTTGCTTCAGAAGGCCTTTTTAAAACCCCTAGCGTCGTATGGATTACATTTATGATGGCTGGATGTGCTTTTTTGGGCTTTGAAATCCATTCCATTTTAGCCCCTTAAAGTCTCCCTGTGGTGAAAATCAAGTTTTTAATGTTGTTTATATGTCTATTTGGTGTTTTTAATGCGCTTTAAGACAAACCATGTGCAAATTCATAAGTCATTGCTGAGTATTTTCTCCTTAAAATGCAGTTAAGCAAAGAGAGTCTCAAAAACGCGTTTTGAAATTGCTGGTGTTTGTGACGTCACAAACGGCCTTGTAACCAATCACGTCAACGTGTGATCGTCAACGAGTGGATTTCTGAGCTGGTGTGAGTGGAGGCGGGGCTAATTTGGTTATTCATAGACCGTGTGTACTAAATGAGGCAAGGGTTTAGAGTTACATTCAAGCTAAGGCATTGGAAAAAACGTTTAAATATGTCATTTTGGTGATTAAAGATGAGTAAGGAATAAAATTATTGACTAAGGGGGACTTTACATTCAAACTTGATTTATTACTATATGCATTCTCTTTGCCTCTCTCCTCCTAAAATTCAGGAATTGAATTGGAATTTAAAGTCGTTCTCAGTTAAATTCTCAATAGCGAATTAAATTCTTTAAATTCACTACAGCAGTGATACAATTAAAATTCCGTGTTACACATTGTTTCATATAGTGCATATTGATATAAAGCTACTGTAATCTCCATTGATGGGTAACACTTGAGTTGCTCAGTCTACAATCACTCTTTTTGGAAGAGCGACACTTCATCTGTCCTTGAAAGCACGGCTGTCTCTCCTCCGCGCTTCTCTCCATCGCTGACTGTGCAACACTCTATTTCAGCCGGCCTTTTGAAAAGGTGACTGGAAGTGAGTGACGCTTTGCTAAAACCTTTCAAACGTTCTCGTGCAGGTAAAAAGGAAACGTAGACGCTGCTCAATCATTGAGCATGTCTTTCTGGGCCGACCCAGCGTCAAACATAGAAATGAAAAAGAATGAATATTTAAAGACAACCATTACAAGTTGAGCTTGCCACAAGGAAGACAGAGAAATGGAAAGGAAAAAAGGAAAATAGCGACTGCCCTGAAAATTATGACGCTGTCTGTTGGTCTGAGGTACACGGTATGATGGAGAGCTGTTCCAGATATTGCTGTAGAGCTATTTAAAGTGCGAGAGTTCCTTTACCTGAAACTTTTATAAAGCGAGGTTTCAGATTGTCATCTCTGTCAGTTTTGTTTTTCAAACACGTCGTCTATAGTTAAAATGTTTTGAGAGGCTTTTAGAAGTGCATCTGAAATCAAAATTGGAGTTTTGCGGCTTTTAGTTCACGTCTGGTAGATTCGAGGGCATCCTTATGCGAGTGCACTGCTAAAAGTTAACAAAATTAACTTTTAACAGATATACACGATTAAAAATGTACATTCTTTCTCTTCCAGAAAGATGTACAACAGCGGTCAATGTTTGGAAAAAATAAGATTTGTGACTGTAATTTATTCCTGTGATCAAAGCTGAATTTTCAGCATCATTACTCCAGTCTTCAGTGTCACATGATCCTTCAGAAATCATTCTAATATGCTGATTTGCTGCTCAAGAAACTTTTATTATTCAGCTTTGTCATCACAGGAATAAACTGTATTTTAAATAGTGCTAACACGTTAACGCAGGTGATTATTTTTTCAGTTTAACGCATTTAAAATATTTAATGCAGTTTTTTTCTCCATTATCCTTCAGCTAGCATTACATTATATGATAACGCTCTTACTCATGCAAATGCTTTTAAACCATTCAAGCGTGACAAGACATAAAAGAAAATGCCTTATTGAGTTCTCTTTCACGCGTGAACGGATAAAAACACACACACAATGTCAAAAAGCCCAATTTTGACGAGTATCCTCATAAGCACAGTCTTAAATGAGTTAATTAAAGTATAAATGAAAGTAAAAAGTGAAGAGAAAATAGGATGCAGATCCGCGTCATGGGCCTCATTTATAAAATGTTGCGCAGAAACCGTCCTAAATTTGATCTTACGATCATTTCTCCGATGTGCGTAGGCCTACGTGTGATTCATAGAATGAACGTACACACAGAAAACGAGCGTACGCCTCTCTTTCAGATGTGAAATCTATAAATCGCAAATTATCTTGAACTTGCGCGCAGCTGAATGGTTTCAGTTCTCCGCGTTTTAAACGACACTAAATTAATGTCATTTACATATAAAAGATCACCAGTCATCGTCCAAATCTTTGGCGAACTGCAAGAATAGCTCAGATTTCCAAAAACCTGCAGTAATCTGACCAGGAAAAGTGCGTACGTCTGTTCAGACCCTGACGTGGCTCTAAGCACTTTTCCACATCAAAGACCGTTTTTATAAATATGAGCGTTGGCGTAGATTTAAGCGTACACACTCTAAGATCAAATCTGTGCATACACACGCTTTATAAATGAGGCCCCATGTGCGGCAGGTTTTAAAGTGACAGCAGCCTAATAAACCTGCTACAATCTGACATTAAAGGATTCAGAACGAGGAAAAAGAGTCTTATCTAGCAACACGATCAGTCATTTTCTAAAAAAAAATAATAATTATATACTTTTTGACCATAAATGCTCGTCATGCACTGCTCTGCGATGCGCCACGCATTACGTAATCATGTTGGAAAGGTCACGCGTAACAAGAAGAAGAACTGCGGTAGAGGGAAAAACACCATCTCATTTTCTCCTCCAACTTCAAAATTGTCTGACATTTTTGTTTTACCTTTTTTTTTTTTTGTAAAGGCTGTTTGGCTTAGTCTTTGCACGTTCGCTTTTTAAACACTTGCTCGGTACTTCCGCCACGTCCTTTCCAACGTGATTACGTGTGCGTGGCGCATCGCAGAGCAGTGCAAGATGAGCATTTGTGGTTAAAAAGTATATATATATATATATATATATATATATATATATATTTTTTTTTTTTTTTTTTTTTTTTTTTTTCAGAAAATGACTGATCGTTTCTCTAGATAAGACTCTTATTCCTCGTCTGGGATCATGTAGAGCTCTTTGAAGCTGCACTGAAACTGACATTTGGACCTTCAACCCGTTGAACCCCAGTGAAGTCCACTATATGGAGAAAAATCCTGGAATGTTTTCCTCAAAAACCTTAATTTCTTTCGACTGAAGAGAGAAAGACATAAACATCTTGGATGACATGGGGGTGAGTAAATTATCAGGAAATTTTAATTCTGAAGTGAACTAATCCTTTAATGTTTATCAAAAAAAAAAAAACATCACTCACTGCTCTTAACAGAATAACTTTTGCAGCTTTAATAAAAATTAATCTATATTTTAATCTAAATTATGCAGTGAAGACTGTGAAGTGTTTGATAACTTTATTCAATTTCTGGATATTTCCTACCTGTACCTCAAATATTTAAAATATACTGTATTAATGTAGTTTCTACATTAATTTGGAGATTAAATGTGAAATTATTACAATATAAAAATATATTTAAAAAAACTTTAATGTTAGGTGCAATTAATTGCAATTAATTACAGAAAAATGTGTGATTAATTAGTTCATTTTTTAAATAGATTGACATTGATTATATTAAATTTTAATAATATTTCACAATATTAATGTTTGTACTGTATTTTTCATCAAATAAATGCAGTCCTGGTGAGCATAAGAGGCTTCTTTCAAAATATTTAAAAATCTTAATTATTCCAAACTTTTGACCGCCAATGTACAGCCAAAAAATGTAAACTTTATACATGTTGGCATGAGACTAGTGTGACAGAATCATTTATTAACCTAATTTGTGTAAAGATTTAACCAATCTTTTCTCCATGGAACCAGTTAACTAAGCAAACTTTGCATGATGCAACCAAGAAAACAAGATTGTTTACATGGAGTCACAGGAGTTACGCCAGCAACACACAACCAGAAGTTCATCTGCCTAGAAAAACAGTCAAAAAATACAATTAAACAACTTTAACATTGTAGGTTTTTACGTAATAATTCATATAAGTGCTTTACCAAAACACCTTTCTGCTTTTAAATCCATTGCAAAACTGGCCCAGTTTGCTTCAGTATTAAATGTTACTGTAAACATGTTTTTTTTTTTCATTGATCATCATCTTCTGACATCTGCCACAAATGCTGTTGATGTTTACATGATAAAACAGGTTTAATTCAACTCTGACCTCACATTTCAGCTCATGTAGGAGGAAGAAAGAAAGATAGTTGATTGACATAGCTGTTTGTGATTATGAAGATCTCTTAGTTCACAGAAAAGAGCTGAGCTTTCATCTGTCACCCGAGTCAACATCTGCCGAGGTGTTAACATCACATAGATGTAAAAACAGCTTCTCCCACACATGTGGTCATATTAACTGACAATGATTCATTTAATCTCGGTTCATCCACACACAGATACTGCAAACAAGACCGAAAGTATAAGACGAACAGCAAAGATTTCTGCGAACCTAAAACCAAGATTTGTCAACCCACAGATAATGTAAATGCAGTAGAAACAAATCAAATCTAGGGACTTTTTATACTTGTATAATGAGGACTTTTTTTTTGTTTACCTAAAATGCTCATGTTTTTGTATATACTGACAAACTATTTATTAAAACCAAGTCAGTCATCAGTCTCAAGTTACATTTTTGGAGAAAAAAAATTGAATTGAGTAAAAAATAATTACTAAAACAGAATAAAAATCATATTGTGTGTCAACATGATCTTATTAGACTGAAACATACATTATTAAAGTATTAGCAGCATCCAAAACATAAGTATTTTACATATGAACAACATTAGAGACATACAAATGTGTTTCAACCCTTGTGGGTTTCACTGTAAAAAAACGGATTGAAATTCAACACAACGTGACGCATTTAGATTTTTAGGTTCTCTCAACTATTGTCTTAAAAACAGTCCTAAATAACACTACTTTGTTTTGTTGATTTGAATCTGTTCATTCACTAAATGCAAAATGCCTCATTCAGGAAATAAATTCACCAAGTCAACTACAAATTTCTTTATTCAATAAATTTTGAATTAGTATCACAGACGTCAACAACTTACAGACAAACCTCAAGATCGGTGACGATCAACAAATGTAAAAAGATGATTTAACATTACAATACAACAAATAACTAACACTGACAAAACAAAAACAAATGTTAAAATAAAGTCAGCAAACAGCAAAACAATATGTGTACTAATGTTACCAGCAACCACGTAATTTATGCATGCTGCAGTGCATGCTGGGAACCAACAAATCTTTAACATTCCAGCAATATTGTTCAATTTTATTTTATTTTTCAGACAACTGGGTTTTCACAAAAATTTGGGGGAATTCTCTGGTCTAATTTGGGTTTTAATGTAGTTTCAGATAATTTACATCTAAGTATTTGTGACTCAAAATGTCTTGTAAACAGGAAAATATGTAGGTCTCAAATTTAAAACAGCTTATTTAGATTTATGGCTTTGATTTTCTCACAGTTTTAGAATAAAATGTATTTTGGAAAAGACAGTAGTCAACATTTGAAGTGGATCAAAAAAGTTCATCAAAGTTCTTAATGAAAGGTTTTGATCCACTTTAAATGTTGACTACTGTATATATTTCATATAAAAATTGAAAATGGTATTTTTGTGCATTTTTCATACCAATAAATGTAAGATTTTATAACTTTTTTCAAGTTCACTTTTTTTAAACTTTTTTTTTTTTTTACTTCAGCAATAATCTGCCAAGTGTCAGAGGTCAATCTTCTGCCAGAACTCAACTTACATACACCGTAACTAGAAGCCAGTGATTATAGTTTATAAAGTTATAAATATGGATATTTTTCTTACAAAAATGCATCGCTTGACTTCAGAATGCCTCTATTAACCCCCTGGAGCCGTATTATTTTTATAATGGATGGATGAATTTTTTGGGCTTTAAAATCTAAGGTACTATTCACTCCCATTATAAAGCTTGGAAGAGCCAGGATATTTTTAATATAACTCCGATTGTGTTTGGCTGAAAGAAGAAAGTCATATACACCTAGGATGGCTTGAGGGTGAGTAAATCATGGGATAATTTTTGGGTGAACTATCCCTTTAAGTCCCGAGTTTATGAGTTGGGGGCATGGCAGAATATGAAACTTATAGGTAGCCCTATTTAGCAGTTTTTATTTTAATTCAGCTTTTTTATTTACAACAAAATAAGCTAATTGCCTGCACAAATATAATAGCGTTAACAATTTAATATGTAACAATAAAGTTTACAGTAGCTTTAATTAAAAACATTTAAAAAAGCAAAACACATCTGATGCATATTTTGTCCTTCATTTTCTAGAAGTAGAATTTAAAAACTTTGCTGTATTTTTGTGTAGTTACTTAAGAGAAGGTACACCGCCATCTTGCTCCGACAAAAGTCACTTGAACACTCCTGATGTCCTAAACACAACTTCCCAATAGAGTGGTGCAGGGACGACGTCACATTTCTTTGAGATTTTTCTGTGGGGTTTTATAATGGGGGTTTTCAATTTATGAGAAAAATAAAGCCTGTGGTAAACATAACTTGATGATACTTTGTCATTTTGTTCTACTTATTATAAACATACCTTTTCAAAGAAAAAAAAAGAAAAACAAAACTGCTACAAAATTCACGTTATCGTTATGTGTGTGTGTAATTTACTTTTTAGAACAAAACGTCAAAGTATTGTCAAGTTATTATGGAAGCTTGTTTCCACCATGAAATAAAAACTAAAAAAGTTAATTGCGACTTTTATCTCACAATTCTGACTTTTTTTCTCAGAATTGTGAGTTATAAATTCAGAATTGCAAATTATAAAGCCAGAATTGTGAGATATAAAGTCAGAATTGTGAGATATAAAGTCAGAATTGTGAGATATAAAGTCAGAATTGCAAGATATAAAGTCAGAATTGCGAGTTATAAAGTCAGAATTGCGAGATATAAAGTCAGAAATGCGAGATATAAAGTCAGAATTGCGAGTTATAGTCAGAATTGTGAGTTATAAAGTCAGAATTACAAGATATAGTCAGAATTGCGAGATATAAAGTAAGAATTGCAAGATATAAAGTCAGAATTGTGAGATATAGTCAGAATTGCAAGTTATAAAGTGAGAATTGCGAGTTATAAAGTCAGAATTGCGAGATATAAAGTCAGAATTACAAGATATAGTCAGAATTGCGAGATATAAAGTAAGAATTGCAAGATATAAAGTCAGAATTGTGAGATATAGTCAGAATTGCAAGTTATAAAGTAAGAATTGCGAGTTATAAAGTCAGTAGCAAGATATATAGTCAGAATGGCAAGATATAGTCAAAACAGCGAGATATAAAGTCAGAATTGCGAGATATAGTCAGAATTGCATGATATAAACTCAGAATTCTGACTTTACAACTCACAATTGCAAGTTTAAAACTCGCAATTCTGAGAAAGAAAGTTGCAATTACCTTTTTTATTTTTTTATTTAGTGGGGGAAACAAGCTTCCATAAGTTATGTTTACCACAGGCTTTATTTTACACATAAACCTAAAAGCCCCATTGTAAAACCCCATAGGAAAATCTCAAAAGAACGGAACCAGCTTCCACGTTCTGATGTCATACCCGCACCACTCTATTCGTAAATACGAACTTCCCAGGAGGAACGGACCATATTGTCGCTGGCACCACAACACAGGGCTTCAATGAAACAGTATAAACACTACCTACATTTGCGTCACTGACTGTAGGACAGTGTTACTGTACAGTGTTTAAAAAGTTACATGAATATATTTTGTTCTTGTATTTTTGATTAATTTCTCATCCGACATCACCTCCTCGGAGAAAGTGAGGTACTTTTTTTGGCCTTGACACCTCATGAATCCTGAAACCTCCTAATCGAATAGCACCCACATTACCATTGCGAGCTCGTTGACCCTTTTATGTTTATATTCGAGTCAGTGTTGATCCAGAGAACACACAGTCATCAGGAAAATACAAAGTGAGGCAGAGAGAGAATGTTTTGTGTTTATTCAAGCAGGCAAATTGCAATGCACATTTGGCCCATTACAGCGCATCAACATCAGAGAGCAGCACGCTAAAGCGAGCGAGAAGCGTACACTTATCATTATTTTATAACATGTCTAATGACAGATTGACAGAGGATTTGCAAATGTGAGCCGACGTCGATTTTGCCAAGTTCAGTTTCCACCGCTGCCTGTGTGATGCAAGCATACTTACGTGTATAATTTGATTTTGCAGTGGATTTATTAGTACATTTTTATAAAAAGAACCTCCACGCCCCGTCGGTGTGGTGAATCTAAGATGTTCTGATGTTTTGAAGCCATCAGACTATGAATAATAGGAATTATGACATTTAGAAGGCTTAAAATGGTGTAAATGCTTCAAAACAATTTCATAAGGAGTCAGAATGTACGTGATGGTACGGGCAAGCTGTTAGCTTTGATCATCTGCAAAATCATCACGCAAAAATAAACCTGACCGCAGCGCTAGTTCATGACCCAAATGTCTTCATATTCTTTATGAAAACTCCTCAGTACCAGGGTTGACGTACGTATCTACATACGCTTTAAAATACTCTGTGAATTTAAACTCTCTCCCTTTTCACCCACTTTCTGTCACGTAATTTTGATTCAGTATGTAGCGGTGGTGCCCGCCTCGTGTGCACCCTACAGAGTGAATGTGCAAATGAGGTGCAGGATTCCTTTAATCATTGCTCTTTGCTCAGACTCTAGCAGATCAGGGTTCACAAGAAGAAAGCTTGTAATTAAGGTGGACATGTTAGATATTAGATTAACTGTATTAATATGGAAACACTTGAATTGAATAAACATGAAGCTCCAGATAAATTGCTTGCCAAATCTTCACACTCACATGACAGCAAGGTAAGACTCGTGCTTGAATGTGAGGATGTTAATGGAAATGATTTTTAGAAAAGCAGCCATAATCATCATCATGATCATATAACTGTAACTGCACTCATGATATGGTATTACCGTGTTTTTTTGACAAATACCATGGTATGATTTGATGTACTTGGAGTACTATGCAAATACCATGGTTGGTAGCTAGGCTATATAAATACAAGCAAGATAGATTGATCGATCTATCATCTATCTATCTATCTTAAAGGGGTCCTTGATTATGATTTCACTTTTTTAACTTTAGTTACTGTGTTCTGTTTGAGCATAAACAACATCTGCAAAGTTACAACACTCAAAGTTCAATGCAAAGGGAGATATTTTCTTTTACAGAAATCACTTTTTAAGGACTACAACAAATGGCTGGTAGGGACTACAACCAGCTTCTTCCCTGGTTGATGACATCACAAACCCCAAAATTTGCATAAACCCTGCCCCCAAGAACACACAACAAAGGGGGTGAGGCCATGTTGGGCTGCTTTAGAGAAGAGGAAGAGTTGTTGTAGTAGAGTGTTGTTGTTATGCTGTCCTTTTACGCCGGACTGTTTCACAAACGAGGGTCAATTCAACGATGGATTCGCACAAAAGAATAACATGACGGCACACTCTAGTCGATGAGTTGAATCAACTCCACAGCAACTACATAAATTTATCCACTAACCATTCAGAAACGTCCAGTTTCATTCTAAAAGTTGTAACTTCTTCCTGAGTCTCTCCATCAGTGTCGACTCCGGTTTGAACAATGTAAGGCTGAACACCGTTACTGACAATCCTCATTTTGGCTGCATGATATTCTCCAGCTTTGTTGTTGTTGAGCAACTGAAGCGTGAGCTGTTAAAGCTCCGCCTTCTTCTGGAAAGGGGGCCGGGAGCAGCAGCTTATTTGCATTTAAAGGGACACACAAAAACGCCGTGTTTTTGCTCACACCCAAATAGGGGCAAATTTGACAAGCTATAATAAATGATCTGTGGGGTATTTTGAGCTGAAGCTTCACAGACATATTCTGGGGACACCAGAGACTTATATTACATCTTGTAAAGGGGGCATTATAGATCCCCTTTAAAGTACCATAGAATTATCAAGTTTTTAGAGGTACGCATTGAAGCTCCTGAAAGTACTATGCAAATACCATGGTAGGCCTATATAATTATGGAATCATTTAGAGCCATGAAATATATCAAAGTACCATGGTATTACCACATTTTCAGAAGTATGCTTTGAAAGTATGCAAATACCATGGTATATAAATATGGTAATCATTTAGATCCATGATATATAACAAAGTGCCATAGCATTACCACGGTTTTAGAAGTACGTTTTGAAGTACCTGAAAGTAGTATGCAAATAGCATGGTGCGTAAATATAATTTAGGACCAACATACATATTTATGTCAAAGTAGCATAGTATTACCATGCTGTTTGGACAATTACCATGGCAATATCATGATATACTTTGATGTACTTCAGAGTAATATAGCATATCATGGTATATAAATATAGCAATCATCTAAAATCATGATAATATAACAAATTATTATAGTATCACCATGTTTTTGGAAAAGTGCCATGGTAAAACCATGGTATGCTTTGAAGTACCTGAAAGTACCATGCAAATACCATGGTAAATAATTATGGTAATCATTTTGAGCCATTATTTATTGTACAACGTATCACAATATTACCATGTTTTGGACATATACTACCATAATATTATGGTATGATTTGAAGTACACAGAGTGGCATTTAAATACCATGGTATCACTTTCAAAAAAGTATCATGGTCCTACAATGGTATTTTGGACATGCACTACGGTATACCATGGTATGCTTTGAAATACATTGAAATAAAGTTTAAATGCAATGGTCTCACTTACAAAACAGTACCATGGTAATGTAATATCATAGTATTTTGGACATGTACCATGGCACTACCATGGTATTTCGGACATACCATAAAATAAAAACCATGTTACATACATTTCAGTACCATGGTATAAGGTTAAATTCACCCTTGAGAGTATTGCCAACATAGTAGGCTAATGCTTTTTTTGAAATGGCTATTTGTGTTTATTGCTGTAACCTTTTATGTATTAACGTAAATTGCCACAATGTGCACCAATGAATCGTTCACAATAAGACCAGGAACGTGTAATAGGAAAGTAAATACGCTCAAATTTGATTTCATGTTGACTTTAGCTCCTAGCCAAAGTGTAAGTAATTGTACAATAAGACACAGCAGAGACTGTCCTTTGAATATACAAGACACAGGAAGCATAAGTTAGTGTTTAACACAGCAGTCGGCCTGAGCTGACAGTAAAAAAAAACAGCGGAATCAATAGAACACTCTGTTATCTATCTCTATATCAGCGTTTAAAGAGAAAGATTATATGTCAGGACTGGGTCTGACCAGACGGAGGCAGAGATACATCATTGTGAAGAGTCAGTGGTCTTTTGTGTGTAAATCATACGTCACATGGCCTCCGAGTTCATCCTCAGGCCACAGAATACATTTACAACAGACGCAGACCTCCATATTTTTCCTCTGATTGGCTGTTTCCTGTAGATGTATGTAGATTATTGTACAGCGCTGCATTTGCCTGATATTTATCGTGGTCAGATGTGCCGTATCTTTAACAGTGATTCTTTGTGTTGTTATATGTACTGTAGATCTCAAGTAATGGCTTCATTTTTGGAGGGAAAACAAAGCATTAATCGTCATGATGAACAGTCAGTCTGACATCATGAGGGTCAGTTCTTACATTAATGCTAAAGGAACAAAAGCAGATTAATCCACCAGTGTTAGGTTAACACAAGTGCTAGGTACTATTTCACACATTGTTGCACTCCAAAAGTGTGTCATAATGGAAACTAATACACATTTCAGTATGTGGTTTCGTTTTCTCAAATACAGTCAGGTCGTAGCAACAATCTGAAGAAAAATCCAAAATTAACCAGTTTTTAATGGAATATATATATATATAATATGCGCTAACAAAATAACATAATATATTTAATGTATAATCAAAATAACCTATTGCAGTGACATCTCTTCTCCGATGCTGTATTTACTGGTGTGAGAGCAAGACAACCTGTCACTCACATGAGATCGACCAATAGAAAACCACAACAATCCAATCATATGACCTACATTTTTTTATTTTCTGAGAAGCCGTTTCACTCGGATATACGTCTCAATAAGAAAGAAAAGACTTGTTTCATGCCGACTTCAGGTATGCATCTGTACTTGTGTAGAGTATGTTTATGACCTTATTTTAAGCATCTGATTCTCTCTTGTGCTTTTCAGCCATTTTCCAGCTAGATTGTCTTCAAACGGTTGCTCTGCCATGACAGTAGCTGACCTGAAAGAGAAAACTGACTGTATGAAAAAGGTTTACGCAAACTTAATACATTTATTCTGCAAGAATGCATTAAAATGATCAAAAGAGACAGTAAAGAGGTTTACATTGGTACAAAAAAATCTGTTTCAAATTAATGCTGTTCATTTGAACTCAAAGAATTCATCAAAGAATCCAGGAAAAATGTATCACTGTTTCACCCAAAAAAATATTAAGCAGCAGCACAACTGTTTTCAACATTAATAATGAGAAATGTTTCTTCACCATATTAGTATGATTTCTGAAGGATCATGTGACGCTGAAAATTCAGCTTTTCCATCAAAGGAATAAATGAAAATTTAAATATATTAAAATATAAAAAAGGTTCAGCTAACTAAGGTTAGGAACACATATACTGGATTTTAGCATCCGTACAAGACTCATAACATAACAGCACCTTTTGCAAATGAAGTTGTCTCTAGAATAATTTATCATTTATCACATGCTTTAGAAAAGACAAACACATTGACGCTTGGCACAAACAGACGGAAATGTGATATTAAGATACATGAACAAAGCAGATAAGAGACATCCAACCCACTTAAACCAATGCAAAACAAGGAATTAGATATTTTTAAATAAAGCGTTCCTGCTCAGAGATGCCGTGAAGTGATATTACCAGCTTTCTCTCCAACTGGATCTTTACAGGAATAAGATTAACAGCCGGTGATCGCGCGGCGTTATGAACATCAGCTTAAATGTGGTGGGTGAGGAACGAACAAACACGCTCTCTTATTTGCTTCAGTGTGAACTCAGACAGTCATCTAAACCCTGAAAAAAGGCTGTGAAAGCCGTAATTGGCAGGCTGCTCCCATTCCCAAGCATCTTCTATTAAATTTTAGAGTGCCAGGGAGCACTTTCATTTTGCTTTAATGAAGTTTTTAAAAGTTTGACTGATCTTCAGTGTAAGTCATCCAGAATGGCAGACCATTTGTGCTCGCTTCTCACTTTTTTTTCATTATCGCTCTCTGTTATGACTTTCTTTCTCTGCATCTCTGCCACTTTATTATGAAGGATAGAGCCCCCCTTTGTTCATGGCCAGGGCCTCCATCATTTTGTTGGCTTTATTTTACAGAAGAACTGTACGTACACCTAAAATGCCAGTTTTAAAAAGATCAACAGACATAGATCAGACTTTCTGGAAAAATAAAAGGTTGAATTCATTGTTAATTTTTAGTTTGTTTTGGCCTGGCATCTGAGCCATATATAGAAACCAAACTTGATGGCGGACTTTTTTGACTCAAGCAACCACGCAGAATACACTAACAATACCCTAGTAATCAGTGTTACTTAAAGCAATCAATTATATACTTTTTAACCACAAATGCTCATCTTGCACTAGCTCTGTGATGCGCCACGCATTACGTAATCACGTTGGAAAGGTCACGCATGACGTAGGCCTTCAAAGCAAATGTGCAAAGTGTAAGTCAAACACCCTTTACAAAAAAAGGTGATGTCAGACAGGCTGCTTTTGAAGTTGGAGGAGAAAATGAAATGGAGTTTTTCACCTTAGCGAGGTACTTTCGCCTACATCACGCGTGACCTGTCCAACGTGATTGCGTAATGAGTGGATCATCGCAGAGCTAGTGCAAGACAAGCATTTGTGGTTAAAAGGCATATACATTTTTATTTTACTTTTTTTTTTAGAAAACGACCGATCATTTCACTAGATAAGACCCTTATTCAGGGTCTGGGATCATGTAGAGCCCTTTGAAGCTGCACTGAAACTGCAATTTGGACCTTCAACTCATTGGTCCTTGTTGAAGTCCACTATATGGAGAAAAATCCTGGAATGTTTTCCACAAAAACCTTACTTTCTTTTCTACTGAAGAACATCTTGGATGACATGGGGATGACTAAATTATCAGGAAATTTTAATTCTTGAGTGAACTAATCCTTTAATGTTATATTATCATAAATATGCATTAACAACAGACAATTGTATATTTATAAATATACATAAGCCTAGATTAATAAATGCTGTAAAAATGTTGTTCATTGTTAGTCCATGTATAATCCTAATGCATTAACAAATGTTAATTGTAATTAATGTGAAGTGCTACTGCAGTGTCAAAGTGACTAAAAGTCATTCACTATCAATGAGAGTTGGCAGGTAATATAAGCACCAGAGACCATTGGTGATGCAACCAAATTGGGCATTCAACCTTATGCAAATGTAGCAAACTACCAATGAAAGTGTAGATAGTGAAGCTCAGTTGGATATAGCAGTCAAGTAGAAACGCATAACAGCAGGTTGGTCCATAAAAACACCGTAAATTCCATCTGCAATACTTGAAATCTTGACAGCATGCGTCCAAAAAAAAAAAAAAAAGGAATGTTAAGCGAGCTCTTTCAAATAAAGGAACTGAAGCCATTAATGTGCAGGAATTACAAGTTGTATTGTTGGTGTTATGGTTTGTAAATTCACTCAAGTGTCCACAGACAATGTCCTTTTCGCAGTCAGGGTGGAAAAAACCCGAAGCATTTGAAGGCCTTAGGCTTCCACTAATACAAAAAGTCTAATCAGAGCAGCAATCCCTGATGTTAATGAAGGTGTCACACATTGCACAAAGAAAGTTGTGCCTGGCAATCTTCCATTTTTCGGCTGCCTACACCAGTGACATTTCATCTCACATTCAAAGAGCGCCTGGGCCCTTAATGAAATGCATAATTAACATATTCTAATTGTGCTGAGCTCGGTGATGGTTTTGACAGAGCTCACTTTCCATGTCTAATTCAATGCTAATTTAATCTGTTCTTTTCCCGGCGACATGACCTTTCTTGATTGAGTTTCACCGCAAAGAATTTTTTGATGGATTGATTTATCAACCTCTTGGAATGCAACAAAAGCATCACTTTGAGACAGGGGGGGTGGGGGGTGAGAATGAAGACAAAATCAAGAAACAAAAGGGGGGAAAACAACAAAATTAAAAAGGAATAAAGTCAAGCAACCTGAAAAATGTTTCTGATGATTTACTGTGCTATTAACCCCTGGTGCACAGATTCACTCATCGTCATCCGGAGCTGTAATGGCGAATTTTCCCAGCCATTTAATCTCACTTGCTGAGTGTCAGTAAACCAGTGAAGTTGCATTACCTTTTTCATGCAGAGTATTGAGCACAGTGGAGATGCTGGAGGGTCTTTTCTTACCCCGTCTGCATGAGAATGGCCTGGTTTCCCCTCTAGCAACAAATACTTGTATGCATATTCCATAAAAGCATATTCCCTATAACTTAACTGATACAACCCTAAAGACTAATTTCAGAATCCTGTGGTGTCTCACAGGTTGGTAGTGCAGTCCTTGCAAAAATGAAAAGTCTGAAATGCAGCATGAAAGTGAAGAAAATGTATATTATGCTATATTGCAATAACAAAACAATACAAACAACAATGTTAATTTACAGTGGACTACTAAAGTTATAATATTATTAAATTATATTCTATAAATATTATTTAAAATGTCTTTTTAGAATTTAGTTTTTCTCATTTTTAGAAATAATAAAAAGGAATCAATAGAAACAATAATATAATACAATCAATAAGTTGTATTGTTTCAGAATGCATAAATCATCTTCTTAAGGTGTTAAATTTACACTAAGACAAGTGAACAAACAAGACAATTAAATCATCACAATTATTTGTGACAATTAATCACCAGCAAAAAAAAAAATATTGTGAGCGTGACAGTCTTATTAATAGCTGAAAACAATCAAATTAGCAAAATAATTAATAAACACACAAGAGAGGTAGAACTCTGTGTGTAACAGCCGTTTAAATTCTGCAGAACTTCCTGTGCAAGCAGATTCGGTGTGGATCTGTGCATGACCACTGCTGCGAAAACAATGTCTTTACCCTGTAATTTGACTGGATAATAGAAGCCTTCTGTAAAACTAACCCTGCTGGTTTAACATCACAATAGCAGTGGCCTTAAAAAGCATTTGGAAACTTTTGTAACACTTAAAATGTCTGAATGTCAGATACAAAATATCAAATCAAGTGTTTTTTCAAAACTTATATTTCTGGGCCATTTTTTTTTTGCGATGTATTTTAGCCAAGTGGTCCCAAGGTGATTTTTAGTAGATGCATGAAGTCAGTTCTCCCCAAATTCATAGAGTTGTATTAGTAGAGTAACCACTAGTAACTATGAACATGTTCCACTAACATTTCACAACCAAAATGTGTCCAAACAGTATATGGTTCTTTTCTGTGAAATGCTTTGTTTGAGAAGTGTTAAGCTATATTTCCTCAAAATAAATTCCACTTTGTTTGATAAATTGTTGCATAATATACACAAAATGCAATATGCAAAAATATTCTTAAGTGAATATTAAATGTTTATTGGGGACACTTTATATGGTTTGTTTATGATTTTGATGATTTAAGATGAAACCTTATGGATTTACACAGAAATCCTGTTAGTAAAATCTGTTGACTTTAACAATCTTTGTTTCATAATATGCCAACAGTGACAGTTCTGGTTTGTAACTCAAGAAGTATTAAAGATATCTTAATATCCTTTTAGTTTCTGGTTCTTAACAAACTATCTTTTTGATATGTTCATTTTAAAAGCCCTCGATGGTTCAATCGCAGAGATATGGAGATCTTAATGCAGCTCCAAGGGTAAATTGTACACATTTTCAGCGGTCAAAAACCAAATGTGGGTCACTTTGCATATAGCTGATACTTTTTTCTTTTAAAAACGAATATCTAAAGAACAAATAATGTTGAAACTAGAAATGTATCTCGTGTTTTTCTATCAGCTCAACTGCATAGAACATACCAGTCTGAGTGCCATAAATATTCCTTTTCCAAAGTTTGCATGCCTGTAACTCTAAAAGTATTCAAGATATCTTAATATCCTTCAAGATTCTCATTCTTAACAAACTTTTCTTTTGGAATCTTCATTTTTAAGGCCCTATATATTTCAGACCCAAAGATATTGGGACCCCAATATGACTCCATGTCCAAATTGTTGAATTTTACCCATTTTCAATGGTCAAGAATCAAATGTAGGTAAATTTTTAAAGAAGAATGTCTGAAGAACAAATAACACTGAAACTAGAAATGTATCTTGTTTCCCTATATTAAAACAATTGAATACAACCCACCTCTCTGAGAGCCAAAAACAAAAAGTCAGAAGATGACGTCGTTAATTCAAGAAGTGTTAAAGATATCTTAATATCAATTTAGATTCTTGTTCTTATGAAACTTTTCTTATGGAATCTTTATTTTGGGGAAGTTTTTGAAATTTGGTTTATTTGACACGGACTCAAGGCCCTCTTCACTATCACCAAGCCACTATTTAAGAGAAAAAAACACCATGCCAAAGGCATCACAATTTCACCAGCCTTCCATCTTAAAACAAGTCGGGTCTTTCTGTGTCACCCCTTTATTTTGAAGAACTGCAAGTTCACTAAACTGCTCTCTGTTTGCCATTCGCTCAGCGAACATTGCGATTCCACCTCAGGATGGAGCTTTCAGCCCACTCAGAGACCTGAGAGAAGCATACGACAGCTCATAATCCAGCAGCGCTACAGTAATTCCCTTCACCTGCCATTTTGCTTACCCCACATTTAGAGTAGAGTTAGCGCAGAGAGATGCTGGGGAACTGCGTTCAGACTGCAGCTGTCTATCTTCAGGAGAGACGAGGGATTATACATTCACTCGTATGCACTCACACACAACTGTAATTGCAACACTGCCGGGCCCGCCCTCATTTGCATCTTTCCCTTCCGCAGACTTTGATTGGCAGCTGTACATGAAATGCCACATCAGTTGAAAGTATGTTGTGAGCTGGCACTAACGATCCCCGTGGCTCCGGGGAGACCTGCCATATTGTAATTTGGTTATCAGGCATGAAGGAAATAATTCTAAGTGCCAGAATATGTGAGACAGAATAAATGCTTCAGTGCCACACGTTGCCCAGGGTGACAGTTTTTATTTAATGTACAAGAGGCTCCTGTTGCCGGCAGCATTTGGGTAGGGGATCAGCAGAAGCAGATTCTCTCAGTGTTTTCGTGGATTGGAATAGAGAGTGGAAGGAGGAGCAGGGGTGGGAATGTCGACCGCGGAAGAGCGTAATTTTTTAAGGCAGGTGTCCGTCTCCGGAAATTCTGTACGCTGCAAAATCTGTAATTACCTCCTCAGTGGTTCCATAGGATGACAGAAGCGGAGGCCTCCCGTAGAGATGATGCTGAATTGCAGGACAGACTGGCAGAGAGCCGCGGAAGACCGTGGAAGATTGCCTCGTGCGCTCTGGCGGTTGAAGGGCGGTACTGATCGCGCCTTTCTCTTAAGCAGCGGAGGCCTTATTTGTTTTGATGCACTGGTTTTGCATGGGGAGCCAGACCCCTTGAGATGGAGCTGTCACATTGCAAAGAGAGGCCCTTGACGCTGGCAGCAGCCTCCAGGCAAAATGAAAGCAAGTAAGTGGCATAGATGGAGGATGCCAGCTTGCCTTTTTCCTGAGCAATCCAATGAGAGTGAAGCAGTCAAAACTCACAATGCAGCAGTACAAGGAGTAATCAATGCTTGCTCATAAATGGTAACAAAAGTTTATGCGAAGTAATTGAATGAAAGAAAAGAAGAGAAAGTTACATATCATTCCACAGGTAAAAACATATACAAATGCATGCACTGATCAAAGAGGCTTCGGAAAGAGGAGAAAAGCAATCAAGAATTCACACGGCGTCTCTGGTATGGCCAACCTCTGCCTCACACAATTAAGCTAATTATTAATGAATTTGAGGGTTAAGAGAGCAACCCCTGCCAAGATCCTTCAAATAAGCTGAGTGAAAGGCGCGAAGCCTGACATTCCCCGGCCAAGCACGGTTCGTTTGTCCGTAGGGATAGAAGCCGCTCAGTTCCAAATGCCATGTGTGGGGGACACACACAATGGGCTCTGTGCGCCGCTATTATCCCTGGTGTCAGCAGCCTGTGCCCTCCTGCGTGAAGAGGTCTCCTTGTCAGCAACCATGCCACTCGGCAACACATCATTTGGTAGTCTGTCAATTTCCCCAACGTTATCGGACCGGGTGTAAAAATAGCAGACAGACCTGTCATCCAGAACCCTTACTCTTCATCCACTGGAATCCAGTCCGAGGGAATCCAGACCGGTGACGTTTAAGGAACGCATGAAGGTCATCTGGTCTAACATGATTGACAAATGCAGACCCACACAAAATCTTGTCTCAGCCTGAGACGTCTCGCCCACAGACCGTTGGCTTGAATGTCTGATGCATAAGCCTCACTTAACTGGAAACACTTCAGGATTTTCGAAGTCGTCATCTGGTTGGTTGAATTCTACAGGATGTCCGGGAGACGTTTGTGTCACGTTCTTTAATGGTCCGCCTGGAAACAAATACTGTGACGCAAAACCCTCTTGTGGAAGAAGAACGCCGTCGTGTTTACAACTGTGACAATGAACGCTTACCAGAATCAACTAAACGCTGGATTTTCAAAAGTACGTGATGTTCGCAGCTCCATTGTTGCACTAAACTTGCACAACGTTCTTGAATGAATAATTTATTAGATGCACGCCGGTTTCTTATTGTAGGGACATCGACTTTACATTTTTAGGCCCCTAAACATGACACGGAACAAAATGAACTGTGATCGATTGCGTTACATGCCAGTCAAATGTCCTCTTAGGCAGTCCTTGGCCAATGAAAGCTGCCATAGAGTCAAGACCTTCTGCTGTCAGTCTGAAGGTCTGGCTACGTGAGACAAAATCTGCACAGGTAAAGCAGAAACAAACATGCAAAGGGCTGCAGGATGTATAGAACTTGCTAAAAGAAAGAAATCCTGCAAGCACAGATTCTGTGCAGGTCTACAGGGCCTGAAGCCTATAATTTATTAGACTCTAGGTTGGGTTCACATTCTACACAACATGGCCGAAAGTGAGTGTGCACTCACTTTCTAAGTAACATCTTTGGCCTTACTAACAGGTGCAGAATATGTGACTTCCCTGATGCTGAATGGGAGCAAATCCCTGCAACTCCTATGCAAATTCCATGTTCTTACCTTGCCAGACGATTCAAAGCTATGTCTTTTTGCCATGTATTTTATCTTGAATGCATCTCATTCTGCACGGCCAGATGCACGACCATCTCGACCTAGATCTACGTATCAACCACCTCCACAATTTTATTCCACAAACCAAACCCATTCCTCATTAGACATAAAAACCTTCCATTGCTTCAGGAGAAAGTGCATCCAAAGGCAAAGCATTGGCCCTTGATGGCCCTCGGTCCCAGAGACTGACTGGTTGACAGGGTGAGGAGAGCTGATTGATCTGATGACAGATCCTTCTGAACCTCAGCCTCCATTCTGCTCTCTGCGGCGATATCTGTGGAGATCATTGACGCGCGGGGTTGATACCTGATCAAACAGGCCTCTGAACTGCCAAACACGGGGCATCATTAGCAGCGGCTGCCCGTCGCTGGGGAGATGTCGGCTGGACGATGGCCATGTGGTGTTGATGCCTGGGGAGACGTCTGGTGATGTGGGTGGTCGGTGGGTTGAATCTTCACCTCGGGGTGTGTGTGAGAAAGGTCTGCTGTTATCTATCAGCCAGCAAATCAGCCGTCAGCTCTCGTACGAAGGGGAGGAGGACTGAAAGAGCGCACGTACAACTAAATCCACCTTGCACAACCAAACAATTTTAAGACTTATTTCCAAATCATTGTCTTTTACAATGTCTGTTTACATTTTAAAAGTGATATTTAAGGCTTTTTAACGCCAAAAGATGTCAAAAACAATTCTAAATTTAGAGCAATAAAAATAGCAAAATATGAGAGTTTTTGCTTAAAGTCTGATCTCTTTTCTACTCACAAACACTTTTAGACAATCCAGAACCATTCAAATGGTTTGTTTAAGCAACAAAAACACAAATACAGACACAGTCCAGGGGTGTACTGTAAATCTGCAGCACTAATTTTCAAAATAATGAAATATCAAAATGTTTGGATGTTTTACTGTGGCCTCTTGCAGTGCATGAGAGTTTCTTTTATGACCTCTTGGAGCAAGTCTTTGTTTTCACCCTTGGCACTGCCAGATAAACTCATACTCGTTTCTGGGGATGGGAAACATTGCAGGCATTTGCAGATACGCCCGAGAGAATTAGATTGTAAACCATCAGTTTGAGGGGAGAAATAGACTTTGCCAGTGGTAGTTTTTGAGATGTGAGAGCTTGTTTACGTGCCGTTTTAAGTGTAACTCTAGCTGACAAAAGAAACCAGATGGAATCACTTATAATAATGTTACAATGTTTTTCCTTTGAATAAAAAGACTCCCTTTACCATAAATTATTGAGTTTGAAAACCAGATACACTAGAAGGAGCAGCATCCTCTTCAAAAGTCAAAATATAAACTTAGACGTACAACGAAATTAATTGCATACTGTGTTTTTATGTTTTGGAAGGGAAGTGTGCTGCTTCCACACTTCCTGGTTACAGAAATCCAACGCGACTGCCACCCATCTGGATTGTATTTCCTGTTACCTTCAAGAAACTAGAATTAGAAGTGCACTGTCATATGTTCTTACAACCTTAAAGAAACAGAACACCAAAAAAAAGAAAAAAAAATTACCCTCAATGGATGTCAAGAATGTATGGAAGCTTGTTTCTGCCATGAAATAAAAAATTAAAAAGGTAATTGCAACTTTACTCTCACAATTCTGACTTTTTTTCTCAGAATTGCAAGATATAAAGTCAGAATTGCGAGTTATAAAGTAAGAATTGCAAGAAAAAAGTCAGAATTGCGAGTTTATATCTCACAATTCTGACTTTGTAACTCGCAATTGCAAGTTATAAAGTCAGAATTGCGAGATAAATAATAAACTCACAATTCTGAGCAAAAAAGTCAATTGTGAGATACAGTATAAACTCGCAATTCTGAATTTATAAGATGCAATTGCAAGTTTATATCTTGCAATTCGGAGAAAAAAAGTCAGAATTGTGAGATAAAAAGTCACAATTACCTTTTTTATTTTATTATTTAGTGCTGGAAGCAAGCTTTCATAAGAATGTCTTTTTAATGCCTGGATAGTTCTTGAAGACCCCATCTGTCAAATTTTGTGCTATATTCCAAGTCAACTTTTTCAAATGACTGTGTCATTGTCATCAATTGACATTGGGTCAGTTTGAATATACCCAATAGAGAATGAGTTTTGTGAGCAAAATATGACCTCAATTTCAGTCTGTTTCTCACACAAAGCCATAGTATGACTTCAGAAGTCTTGGAATATTGCACCAAATTGAGCTTTTGACTATGAAAATATTGCTCAGAAATTCCCCTTTTGTGTTCCACGCAAAAGAAAAATAGCCTGCTGTTTTAGAACGATGAATAATGACAGAATTTTCATTTCTGAGTGAACCTTTTAACAAATGCAATAAAGTGAATCCAACCCTCCTCATTTAAAACTTTTGAGAATGGAAAACACATGGTGCAGGTACTAAAAGTATTGTAAGAAAGAACACAAAGTACAAAAGCAAGTACAGTCTCCAGAAGACAGTGACTGCCTTGGCTTCAGTCTTATCGTCTGTGATTTCGTGGACTTCAAACAATCACGCCGCGCTCTTGATGCAGGCGTGGTGGAGCGGATCTTCACATTTAGCTTTGACATCTTAGACAATTGGGAAGAGAAAGGCAACCTTCACAACTTTGAAGCGCACATGAAACTTAGATCAACTGTATTTTTAAAGGTGCGGCGGGGGGACTCGCCATCCTCAAACCAGGCCTAAATCAACATTTCAAAGTCTCCACTGAGCTCTTCACTTCTGAGTCGGATCACAGAGCTGTGGATTGGCAAGGCCTCATTTACATGGTTCTGAAACAGACGGCTACTCCATCCCGTGGAGAGGAGGGGGGATTCTATCAAATACACTTTATAAAGCCTAAAAATATAGCTATTTCTTCCACAGAAGGAAGAAACGCTGAAAAATAACTACACTTTGAGATCAAAGGTGGGCATAATTGACATGTTACATCTGCGCAAATAGAGCAGAAGTGGGCAGAACACTGAACGATAACCAATAGTCACATGGGACGGTAGGGGTGGGCGGTATCACTTATGAGTAATTTTATATATCAGTAACAGTACATATCATGATATTTTTCTGGAAGTTTAACAAAACAATTTCTATCAAACAATCATGTGGTAATGCCTATTTATATGGATAACAAAGTGAATTGAATACTTTATAAATGTTAGAAACTTTATCTCTTTTGCAACTTGATGGACCAATGGATGTGCTCTTATGTTTTGACTTTCACCATGTCTAGACGGCAAGGGAACAGTGCAGATTGATGCAACACTGTTGTGTATTTGTGTCATTTTTATTAGTTTTTTAAAACGTCTTTTAATTTTTAGATTTAGTTTCAGTTATTTTATAATGAAAAAAATGAAAAAAAAGTAGCTGAAATAAGTAATGAACTTTGAAGTGATGAAAATGCTTTTTTAAGGTGTTAGTATTAGATTCCCATGAACATGTTTTTATGGTTTTAGTTTATGATTCCCATGAACATTGGGCTCATACACTAACCATAGCCTCGTTTCCACCACTTTTTTCCAGTAACATTTTTCCCCCAGACCTGTTGCTGTCTGAGTTTCCATTGCGGTCTAAAGTACTGTGAAGATTAAGTCCGGTGACGTAGGACTGCACGCAACTTTCCAGTTCCCACTGGATTTCGTTCTCCGCATATAAGCTTAATAAAGCCTGAACCTCCATCTGTCATAAACTCCATTGTTGATTCGAATAGCAAACAACTCTTACTGCACGCACCGAAACAGACTTTTAAAAATGGTCATTGAAATAAAATTCTGCGAGGAATCAACCAATCAAAATGCTGTGTGAACTCAACCAATCTGCATGTTCAGCGCCCAAGTCTCTCGAAAGTTCCTGAACTTTGAAAAAGTACTACCTCGTGAGCAGGGACTTTCTGAGGGGGAAATGTTTACCCAGAACTTCATTTAGACCCTGGTTCCTGCAGCCAAAACACCGAGTACCAAAATCCCTAGGGAAAGTTCCTGCAGTGGAAACAGGGCTCATGTGTAGGCACAAATTTGTGTGTGAAAACTGTCTTAAGGCAGGAACACACCAAGCCGAGACTGACGAACTAGTGGCGACGAAAGAAGACTGCAGGGTTGGCTCGCGTCGGCAGCGTCTGGGTCCAAAGTTGCCCTGACACACCAAACCGACAGCCGACTGCCAAGTAGCACGTCCGTTATGCGCCTGCGTAAGATGAAATGCCTTTCCGTACCAGCAGGTGGCAGTAGCTGAACAGCCAATCAGAATGATCAGATGGACCGACGAACTCCGACGAATCGGCTGAAAAAAGCAGACGAGGACCAACTTCAGCCGACGGTGCAGAACATACTGAGGAAACTTAGTCGGCCGGCTTGGTGTGTTCCTGCCTTTAAACATATATAAAAGACTAAGAAAAGGTACGTTATAGGGGTGGGATGGGTAAAGGAAGGGGTGAGCACCGCTAGATGCTGCTTAAATTTACACATTGCACCTTTAAATGAAGATGGTTTGTGCATGTTTTATGCAAATTACTAACCTCAGGCATGCAGTTGCTCATTTTACAATACTTAAGGTCAAGTACAAATCCATACAAATCCGAAATTTTTCTCCTCCGCATATACAAATATCAGCTCCTCAATGCTGATACCATCAAACCACCCCGCACTACGGGAAGCCGGAAAGAGATCTTTTTGGATTTTCTTCCAAGCAGACGTGCAGATTTATAGCCTGTAATGGGGAATGCAAAAGGGGGAAGAGAAAGCATAAAAGAGAGGAGAAAGTAAGTTTGAGTGACTCCTTGAACGAGCAGGATCTGTAGTCCTGTCAGCTGATTAGCCCTCTTGATTAGCATTTATAAGAGGCCCTGGTGCTCTATTATTTGCATTCCTATTTAGCCATGATTTTGTGGAGGGCGCTCCGTGATTAAACTTGTCACTGGTCCTGATTGACAGGGTCAAATCTTCACATTCCACTCGTCTGAAATGGAAGTGCGCGAGAGAGAGAAAGAGAAAAGGAGAGAAAAAAAAACAATTGTCAGCTATTCTTCGCACTCCTGACGAGCTTTGTGAGGGATCTCTTTCAACTTCTCTCATGCTTATCCCTTTCCCCACTCTTTTCTAACTCTATCACTTTTTCTCTCTGCGTCTCCTGTCATCTTAGATAGGTCAGGAATGTTTTAATTTTAGGGATAGATTCGTCCTGTCACGGAGGCGAGATGACGTGTTTCTCAGGAGATGAGACGTGAAGGGTGTAAAACAATAATAAAAAAAATAAAGTGTGAAAAAAAAAAAAAAGTGCTCACTTTATTAGACAGATTTAATTACTCTGAATAGAGATTAAAACAGGCCATTCAGTGAAGTGTGAAATTAACCCTTGATTACTGATGAATCTCTGAATGAAGGCTAAAACAACCATTTGGAGAAAAAAAAGCGATGCTCTTCAACGGTAATTGTTTTTGGAAAGGAGATCGCATTTCCCCGCTGCATTACCATGCCTCTGGTGTGGCGGGCTGATGTCAGGTGACTACATTATTAACAGTGAAAATGCTAACAAAGACATGACATTATGTGAAATCCAGCACTGTGCTTGCATCAGGGACCACTAACCTTTCAGAGAGACTGGACTGCCTCCCCAAGGATGAGCTCTGAGTAAAAAACAACAATTAAAAATGCAGAAATGAGCCGAGTTGATGCAGTCTGTCCAATCTGAAGAATATACGGCAGAATGAACATTAGACGTGCTGCCTTAATGGGGCCAAACTGTTGCTGGTCACCATTTCTGTGAAAATACCAAGAAAATCAGTAAATTACTGCAAGGTATTCACAATAATTTTGTGATGGCATAACATTTCATTCTGAAGATTTTTGACGTTTGTGATTGGGAGTAATATAATATAATATAATATAATAAATATAATATAATATAATATAATATAATATAATATAATATAATATAATATAATATAATATAATAAATAAATATAATATAATATAAAATATAATATAATATAATATAATATAATATAATAATCAATTTTGAAACACCACATAAATAATAATGAAGTAATAATAAGTGTAGTGTGTTTGCAAAATCTGTCATAATAACCATTAGTAAACAGCATTAATAACCAATTAATAACTAAATTTAAATGCCATAATATAATATAATATAATATCAATTAATAACTAATCGATTTTAATTTCGTAATATAATATAATATAACTAATCAATTTTAAAATATATATAATCAATACATAAATAATAATGAAGTAATAATGAAGTAATAAGAGTAGTGTTTGCAAAATCTGTCATAAGCATGAATAAACATTAGTAAACAGCATTAATATCCAATTAATAACTAATCAGTTTTAATTCCATAATATAATATAATATAATATAATATCAATTAATAACTAATCGATTTTAATTTCATAATATAATATAATATAACTAATCAATTTTAAAATATATATAATCACTACATAAATAATAATGAAGTAATAAGAGTAGTGTGTTTGCAAAATCTGTCATAAGCATGAATAAACATTAGTAAACAGCATTAATATCCAATTAATAACTAATCAGTTTTAATAACATAATATAATATAATATATTATAATATAACTACATAAAAAATAACAAAATAATAAAAATAAAGTAATAAAAGCAAGTAGTGTGTCTGCAAAATCTGTCATAAGTTTACACTAGCGGTAATTTTTGCATTACATTTTTGCAACAAGACTTTTAGGATAATTCAAATTTATATTGATTTTAAAAAGGGAGAGAGATATATTTGTCTCCTTTTCAAACATGGCATTGCCTATTTAGCCTTTTAAAGATCTTTTACATATTTTGCACACCACCTCATAATATGAGAGGTCTGATTCGGCTACTTGAGTTGTGATTATGTTTATTATCATAATATACAAATATAACTTCACCGTTTGTCATTCATACCTGCAGGTGTCATAGTGTAATCAGGGAGAACGTTCAGATGTGACAGCAAAGACACTAAGACAATTAAGACGCAGCACTGACATTCTGATTGTGATATACACCATTCAAGTACAAAATCCTGTAATAGGTGCCTCAACGAGAGTGTGCGCGTGCTCATATAATTAGTAGTAATTAATGATGAAAAAGTGAGGACCCGTTTGTATTTCAAATTATCCCATTAGCTCTTGTCATACCCGTGTACACAAAACAGCTTGAGTTCAATTAGTTTTTTGTCACACAAAAGTGATTATAAGCAGCCAGTGCAACCTGATTCATGGGATACCTCCTGTCTAATCTCAGCAACTGATTTAGTGTAGAGCCCCGGCACTCAACCTGAGGCACGCAAGCATCATGTGATGTTTTGGCGATGTTGTGTTTCAAAGTCTCAGCTTTCACCCAAAATAGTTTTTTAATGTTTTTTTTACCTGAGATTTGTAAGATATATTAAATTAAGTTTTGTGTCACATGACTAAGTCACATTTTAAGTGACATGGCCTTATAGACCTTATGCCTCAGAGAAACACGCATGCAGCATCAGAAGTTTGTCTTTGAACTTCTGTTTTTGCGGTAGCTCTGTATATTTCTATGGCATCTCTGTTGAAGAGTATGTAGCTGGTGAAGTGGAGTTAACGAAGGTTATCATGAGCATTGTAATGTTTGAAGCGGATGTCATAACAAATGTCAGTAGACCGGGAAGATTTCAAAACGAGCAGTTCATTCATAAATCCGTAAGATCTTTCCTTCATGCTGTGGAAACACAACCCCAAAGAGAGAACACAACGAGCGCGGTGCTGAAAAGGGGCGGGGCTACATAAGATCTATAGAGTGGTGCAGGGATGATAATAATAATAAATTAAAGCTGCAAGCAGCGATGAAAGGGCCCTCGCACCCGGGCTCACCATCACCCGTTGGCCTTAGGAACACAGTGAACAGCGGGCTACATGCATGTAAGCGAGTAAATACAAGGGAAATATGGCAAAGTCATTTCAAAGTGCCACACTTCCTGCTGCCAACAGGTGGCGCTTTGACTGTAACTGAATATTGACATGTAAATGTCTTCAGGCCGGGACTATTATCACACATGTGAAATTTCGGACAGATCGGACATTGTATGCCCGAGTTACGACAACTTCCTGTTTCATGGCGAAACATCGAACTTTGCCAGGCCGCCACGGACACGCCCTTCAGCGAAAACTCTAGATCTTCGCAATTTAACGTCTCTAAGGGCTTTAGATTGGACTGACCAAATATGATGTTGAACTGATTAAAGCTCTAGGAGGAGTACAACGTGTGGAAATGGCAAAAACTGCCAAAATTTTGCAGAGAAATTTCAAAATATCTCACTTCCTGTTGGGTTTACAGATTTTGCACCCCGGGGCTTTTTTGTAGGTATTGGGCTGTTATATGTGTCTAACGAATTTCATACCAGTATGTGAAACGTAGCGCGAAGGGCACTTAATTGAAATTTTTTAGCTGGCGCTATCGAGCCATTTTGCCTCACCTAATTCTGAAACCCATATCAAACGTAAATTTTCACCACTTCTGACGCGTGTGCAAAGTTTCATGGGTTTTCGAGCATGTTTAGGCCCTCAAAAATGCGATTCATTTCGGAGAAGAAGAAGAATTGGCCGAGCAATTACAATAGGGTCCTCACACCATCGGTGCTCGGGGCCTAATTAATAATAATAATTCCCTACATTTATATAGCGCTTTTCTGGGTACTCAAAGCACTTTACATATGGAAGGGGGAATCTTCTCAACCACGACCAATGTGCAGCATCCACCTGGATGATGCGACGGCAGCCATATTGTGCCAGAACGCCCACCACACACCAGCTTATTGGTGGAGAGGAGACAGAGTGATGAAGCTAGTCAGTGTATGGGGATGATTAGGAGGCCATGATGGACAGAGGCCAGTGGGCAAATTTGGTCAGGATGTCGGGGTTACACCTACTCTTTTCGAAGGACATCTTGGGATTTTTAACGACCACAGAGAGTCAGGACCTCGCTTTAACGTCTCATCCGAAGGACGGTATGATGATGTCAAAACCAAGAAGACTAATTCGCCAAGGGTTCCCTTGAGATTTTCCTGTTGGGTTTTTCAGTTTATGAGTAAAATAAGGTCTGTGGTAAATATGGCAAACTTTTTGTTCTACAAAGTAAACTCACACCCCAAATGTTCTTATCTAGTTACTTATTAGAAACATACTGTATGTTTTTCAGCTTTAAAATTCACATTTTCAATATAGGTGTGTGTAATTTACATTATACAGCAAAATGTATTGTCATACTGTTTACCACAGACCTTATTTTACTCATAAATTGAAAAAGAGAAAAAAAGAAACATTTTAAAACCAAATAGGAAAAAAATCAGTAGTGAATTAGTCTTCTGTGTTTTGACATCAGTGCATCACTCTATTGTGGCTATTAAATAACTAGCAGAATTAACAAAAGGACACTTAATTGTAAGTGTCGCCCAGTGCTCAGTAACTAGGATATTTAGTTAGCTAGCTAGCTAGCAAAGGTTAAATTTTCCCGTGCTGAATTTTATAAAAGCTGAAATTACTGAAAGCCCATCTCATCCCTTTCCCAGGAGTTTGATTGACAGGTGATCTAACCAATCATAACGTCGAAACCGCCATTTTGTCCAACAAAGCAGTCAGGGGAGTTAGCAGATTAACGTCAGTGGACTTGAACTTGAAAAATGGCGTGTACTGCCGTCTTTCCGCGATTGAAACAACATTCCTTCTTATGTTCATTCATGTTTATTTGATGCTATAAATGAACTAGTAGGAAGAGATGATCGGTTCACGAGCCGCTTGAAATGAGGCGCTACAGTGATCTGTCACGACACATTAAAGAGCCACAAAATGGTATTGTTTAAATTTCTTTAAAAATGACAAAATTTGAGACTTTGTTTCATATCAAAAGTAACCTGCTCTGTCTTATCTGTCGACGCGTTGTCAGTTTCCTTTTTGCTCCGCAATGTATTTTGCTCTGCGTGAGAATATGTTGTGTGGCTTTAGAGCGGCATGGCTTGTCAGACGTAGTAACAGTAACTAAAGGGGGCGGGTCTTTGCGAAAGGTCATTTGTGACATCATGTAACTGTCATCGAAAAAAAGGCTTAAAGATGAGAAATATTTTTTTTTTAATAAACTTACGTTTATTGTCTCCCTATATATATATATATATATATACACACACACACACACACACATATATGTATATGTATATATGACAGATGTATATGGATATATATATATATTATGCAAACTGATGACTTTAACAAATATATAGCCTGTATAGTTTATATAGGCTATATATATATATATATCCATATACATCTGTCAGTCTCCAAAAAGGATAAAAAACACCATAAAATGATAAAATGTGCATTTATGTGTATTGTAACTGACAGCATGCGAGACATTATATAGACATTATAGCATATAGACATTATGTTGAGAATTACCCAGAATATTCCTTCAAAACAAGCATCTTAGCCAATTATCAACCAGTTTACCATTTGAAACTGCCTCCAAATAATGAAGATTGACATTTTGAATCATGGGCAGCAGTGTTCACCACCACCTCTAGGTTGATATTACATGAAAATATATAAAGTACCTCCAGTAAATCACCATACGTCCTGCCAGTTTTGCCAGCACTTAGGGGCTCTTTGCTCCGACCTTACTTAACCTCTTGATTGATCCTTCCATCTGTCTAATTCAGAAAACAGACATAATCAAAAGCTTTCAAAATTGATTTCTTTGCATCAGATGTTGTAATGCACCCAAGATCACTTGGCAATGAGCATAAGGACAAGAAACTAAAATGAGATTGAATCAATCGTTTTAACATATCGATAGAAACCTCATATTCTAACAAGCCTGCCCGCTGTGGTCACATGTTCTGGTCTGAACGTTTAAACGGATCCTCTGCACATTTTGTATTTCTCCCTGTGAGCTTGCATAGGGGCTGCTATTTCTAGGCTGAGTGAAATTTTAACAGATGTTGCTGTTAATTACTACAGGAGGGGGGAAATGCGATTTAAACACTTTTATTAATTAGTTCCAATGGAAGTGCGATGCCGGGGAGATGGAAAAGCTTGAGGGACAGTCAAGTACTGAGGTGTCAACAGTGCCAATGTCTGAGATCAAAATAACATGCTTCAAATAGAGCGCAGTCTCAAGCTTTGAAAGAAACCAGAATTGCCAGAAAACACCATTTTTAGTGAAAAAGTAAAATAATAACATATATTTTATGTCTCATTTCATATATTTTATAACTAAAAACATATATTATCACATAGCATACATTGCTAACACTTTTGAAGCTTTTTGTCCTAGAGATTCTGCAAATATAAAATATAAATAAATATAGGCTAAATAAAGATTATTCATAATATTCATGATAAAACACGGCTATGACCGGTTCTGTGTATCACTACATAACACCCTTAGCAACCACTCTTAGCAACGTAAACTGTATGTTCTCAATTGATATTGTTCATTGAAGCTTACTGTATTATGTAGAAGAGTACTGTGAAAAAGAGTTCGAGTGAGCGAGTTTATTACCTGCATTCAGATTTATCTTTTTCCTTCAGGTCAGTCCTATGTACATAATAAAAAAATCTGTTTAAATGTCCGATGTATTATCTTGTCCTTTTAACAGTTAAGGGGTTTTCCCATGACTGACGGCGCTAATCAAAGCATTTGTCAGTTGTGTCTTGTTCTGTGTTCACAACAATTCAGTCTTTTCAACGTACAAGTCTTCGCTACTGACTGACACACTCCTAAAGACAGTCTTTGCTGCCATCTAATGGTGTAATAGTGTAACTTCTCTTGCTGTTCACGGTCGGGGACTATTTTTTCTGGCGGAAGGAAGGCTTTTAGTGATTTTACTTCATGAAAGTTGCATTGATACATATATTTTTTGGCTTTAATGTTTGTATTGTGTGGTAACCGTTTTATAAAAGTAATAAGATACTCGAGGCTAGTGCTGTATCGTGAATAAGTCACAGTTGAAGGGGTTCAGCTCCGCTTCGCATCATGCCTAACAACGCCCTTCATCCGTGACTTATTCACGATACAGCACAGCCTCTCGTACCTTATTGCTTACATATATATATTGGTTTGGTTAGTTATTAAAATCGAAATAAATACATTACATGCAATATATTTGAATGATTTTAAACATTTAAATACCATACAATAAAAAATATTACATACATTTATATGAACATTAAGTGTATGCTTGTAAGACATAAATGTTTTTTTTAAATCATTTAAATAGTTCACATTTAATGTTTTCATGCAGTACATCGGTTTTAATTTATAGGAAATCAGTTCTTTTTCCAATTTAGTTATCATTATCTGAAAAATCCATTATCAGTGTCAACAAACTTCCAAGGGGGCCTCAAGATGATTTAAAATTATTTAAAATAAGACAAAACAAGAATAAAATAAGCTAAAACAACTAAACATCTAGATATTTTGTAGTATTTGGTTATTTTTATACATCTTGTTATGCCAAACTCAAAATATTGGGTAGAAATTGTGTTTGTGTGTGTGTTTTGGGGTTGGCTTGAAGTCAAAAAATGTTGAGATCCACTGCTATAGCAGCTTTAAAAAACTAGCCCTGCTTCTAGAATTCCCTCTCTTGCTCGCTTCCTATATAACCAGCTTTAACTCAGAAATTACGGACAGCCTGATGTGACTTTGACGATGTTCCTCTGCACTGGGACACACTTGCCATTTTGAGTTCTTTGTCTGGCCAGCATGTACAACAAAACAGACACCGACAGAGAGTAGAGCATCTCAGCTGGTCCGTGGTGCAGAACCGCGTACATATCGTGAAATATGTACGCTGTCTGTCCTTTAATACACCCTCACACGTCTCACTCCCAAGACTGGATGGACAGGAGAGAAAAGGCCCAGTGGAAAAATAAAGTGCCATAATGAATCTAAAAAGCATGATTCACTCCCATCAGACGTACTCAGGGAAGTGTCACGTTCTCCCAAGCTCCCTGACCGCTGACAGGCCTGTTGCAGAGAGAGAGGGGAGAGCAGGGGCAATGGAGATGGCACGCAAGAGTATAAATCCTAATTACACCCGGTATTGCTTACTGCAAATGGCCGTCTTTTTCAAGGCAACAGATTTTTTTTTGTTTTTTTTTACCTGTGAATTGCAAAATGTATTAAATCCCCATAGGAGAAACAGGGCAATAGGCTTTATACATGAACAAAACACTCAAAAAAAAAAAAAAAGGACAGGAAATAAATGTGCGTAGAGCGGGGGTAGAAAGAGGCAGCAACCTCTGCATTGGGCTTTGAAAGGAAAGGTAACGTAATCAATTAATCCTGGCAGTAATTGGGTGTTGGGAAAAAGGCAAAATGCAGTAATGAAAGTCATCCGTTGTGCTCGTCTTTCTCTCCCGGCCTGACGAACCCTCCCCCCCATCATCTGCGGGATCTCAGGTGCTTAGCCATGCAAATCTGTCTGACAGCTCAGTACATCTCTGTCTGCCTAATTGGACAGTATAGAGTTGTTTATGGATATTGAAGACATTTAAGGCTCAGTCGGGGGCTGCTCAAAAATCATTAGCCGTGGGCCTCTGATACTGGACTAAGTCTTCTCCCTCCGCCGATGTCAAACTCAGCCGTAAAAAATGTTTATCTTTGTCACCTGCGCGGAAAGGGGCTCTGGAAAACCTTGCAATGAACGCGAGGAACGTCTTAACGTGAGCGAATGTGTGAGGCTTCAGTCGTGACAGCTCAGACAATGGTCTTCCAATTAGAGACGTACTGTGGAGTTAGCGATGCAGCGTAACGCAACTCATCAAAATAATTTGCTCTAAAATCTTATATTCCTTCTCTTTAATTTTTTTTTAAAGTACTAGAGAACAGTTTGAGATAGTATCACAAGGTACAGTCACATTACTGTGTAGAGAGCGCCTGGTTGACCACCATTTAAACACACAGAAAAGACAGGAGCTGGCTGAAATCCTCAATTCCAGTGTGATTAGATAGTTTTCAGTTCTGGAGGTCAGGGTAGGCAAGGCAAGTTTATATAGCACATTTCATTAATACTAAATACTATTTAATTAATTATAAAATATTTTTCAAATCAGCAAAAAATTCTGAAAAAAGTAGCATTCATTTAGCTTCTTAGCTCTTATCGAGCTAAAATACTGCATTTTTAACATAATTCGAACCAGCAATAAAATCTGACAACAATACTAGAATTCATATAGCTTCTTATCTCAAATAATGGCAAAATACTAATTAATATTTATAAGCAAAAAACATCTGTCAACAAAAGTAGCATTCATTTATAGCTTCTTAGCTCAAATCAAATGCTATTTTAACCTATTTCAAATCATCAATAAAATCTGGCAACAATAGTAGAATCCATATATCTTCTTATCTCAAATAATGCTAAAATACCATTTAATATTTGTAACATATTTCAAATCAGCAATAAAATCTGACAACAAGAAGTAACATGCATTTAGCTTCTTAGCTTAAGTTGAGCTAAAATACTGTATTTTTAACATATTTCAAATCAGCAATAAAATCTGACAACAAAAATAGCATTCATTTAGCTTCTTAGCTCAAATCATGCCAAAATACTGTATTTTAAAGGGTTAGTTCACCCAAAAATTAAAATAATGTCATTTATTACTCACCCTCATGTCGTTCCACACCCCTAAGACCTTCGTTCATCTTCAGAACACAAATTAAGATATTTTTGATTAAATATGATGGCTCAGTGAGGCCGATTTCAAAACACCATTATGAATATTTTGAGTCAAATCAGTGATTCGGATCGTGCATCAAACCACCAAACTGCTGAAATCACGTGACTTTGGCGCTCCGAACCACTGATTTGATTTGTAAAGCTCTGAAGCTTCATGAAGCAGTGTTTTGAAATCGGCCATCACTAGATATTGTTAAAAAGTCGTTATTTTGGGGTTTTTTTTATTTTAAAAAATATTCTCGTCGCTTTATAATATTAAGGTAGAACCACTGAACTCACATGAACTGATTTAAATATGTTTTTAGTACCTTTATGGATCTTGAGAGAGGAAGTACCATTGCTGTCTATGCAGGCCTCGCTGAGCCATTGGATTTAATCAAAAATATCTTAATTTGTGCTCCGAAGGTCTTACGGGTGTAGAACGACATGAGGGTGAGTAATAAATGACAGAATTTTAATTTTTGGGTGAACTAACCCTTTAACATATTTCAAATCAGCAATAAAATCTGACAACAAAAATAACATTAATTTAGCTTCTTAGCTCAAATCGTGCTAAAATGCTGTTTTAAAATTTCAAATCAGCAATAAAATCTGGCAAGAAAAGTAGCATTCATTTAGCTTCTTAGCTCAAATCATGCTAAACACTGTATTTTAACAGATTTCAAATCAGCATTAAAATCTGAAAAGTAGCATTCATTTAGCTTCTTAGCTCAAATCATGCTAAACACTGTATTTTAACAGATTTCAAATCAGCAATAAAATCTGGCAAGAAAAGTAGCATTCATTTAGCTTCTTAGCTCAAATCATGCTAAACACTGTATTTTAACAGATTTCAAATCAGCATTAAAATCTGAAAAGTAGCATTCATTTCTTAGCTCAAATGATATATTACTGTTTTCAGTTTTTAAAGTTAATGCACATGGCGTAATCTGGAGTAGACAAACTATCTTATTAGACTAGACAGCCACCATACTGAATGTCTCTAAACAATTTAAGATTTAATTGCCTTAAATGTTGCATAAAGGCAGTGTTTGATGTGGACAACCTTCATCACCAATAGTGAAAACCCTGCCTGTGGAAGACCAGCAACAAAACAGCTCACACTCACCTACATTCAATACACAGGTTCAACAAATAGAGCAATGAGTGTTAAATAAACAATGATCTATATTAAGTAAAGAGTTTATTATTGTGTAAATCGATGCCTTTTTTTTTCTTTTTTTTGGAAATCAATGCCTTCATAATGAAAGTTTGCTTGCCGATGATCCAATAAGTCCACCATAATGTCCCACATTCTCAGTAGTGTTAGAAGTATTGGTGAAGTCAAGAAAGAGAGATTCCCTTTCCTTTCCTCTGCCTCTCTCTCTTTCCAGTTATAAAGCAAAGGCCCAATCAAAGGCAGACTCAGTTTCTATTATCTGTACTCACCAACACCCCCCCCAGCCCTCCTTCACCAGTGCCCCCATTACAGAAATGTTTCTTCCCATCAAAGCCTTTACTTATCACTTCACCGGTGACATTGAACTTCCCGTGCCCCGGCCGCCGAGACACATCTCTGAACCCTCACAATCACTCTTCATCCCCAGTAACAATTTAGTAATGAAGTATTGATTTCCAGATTCCCTTCTTATGGATGATATTAGATTTGGTTTGATAAACTGTGTCGGGGGCCCCTAATCTGCTCCGTCCCCTTCCCCGCTGTCTGTAAAACAAAGTGCCACTAGAGGGATAATGACCAGGGAACATCGATGAACTCATTTCATCAATTTGTAACACTTGACAATGAAAAAGGGCCACCGTTTTTCACACACCAATGTCAAAGTTTATTGCTCAGGGTAGGGTCTTATTGGAAGCCCGACATCTTGGCTCTAATTTATGGGCCCCTGTGTGCTGGTTACTTTGAAAGGAAATGTTTGGATACGGCTGGGATATTAGTGTTGCACCTGGTCTGGCTGGTTTTTACACAGCCACCGGGGATCTATGCATCACGTCGGCAAATACAACAACAACTTGCAGCCGCCGAAGCTATCTGGCCATTAGGAGGGGAAAGTAAGGGGGTCTATGACATGCATAAGTCATGAGATGATGCTACATCTTGGTCAGACGGACTCCTGAAGGGATGAAAATAATTCACCTACTAGAGCGGGCAACAAAGGCCCCGGCTTTTTCCACAACCTGCAGAATGTGGACTCAACTAAAGAGTCCTGTGTTTACATTGGTAGTATAATTCAAGGTATGGCGTTTCATAATGAGTTAATGCAACCTAAGGCTCAAGGGGTCCACTCGAGGCCTCTGATCGCATTTTGATAAAACTTTTTTGCTTTACAATATCATGTGAACCTTTTTACATTTTAACATTGCAAACTTGGATCTCTACAAATGACTTGGATACATGCATCTACGCTTTTTCTACAACTAAAGCCCACGGTATACTTCACTTTTTACACGTACGCGAGGGTCAGCGTACAGTGCTCGTGACAACGAATTCGTCATCAGAGCAGTATGCACACCGCCGGATTTTTGTAACCACGCGTACTTGTACTGCAACCGTGCCCTAGGGCCATTGTTTAACAAGGTAGTCAAAGAAAAACTGCATAAACAGAATAGAGCGGAACGCGTGCAAGCTACAGCGTTGATAGAGGCCTACATAGAGAGAGATTGTGCGAAGAGGTTAGAGAGTACTCTCATTTACAACTCTTGCATGAAAGAATACAAATATATTTACATGGGTTGTAACTCGTGGCAACAGATTGCTCAAAACTGCGCATGCATCGAATGCCTGTGTACATACACTAGCGTACGCATGAAAAAACAAAGTATACCCAGGGCTTTAGTAAAGAGCCAAAAGAAAATGCACCAGTCCCTCGGACATCAGCTCTAACTTCAAGCCAGTCTGCCGTGAGATAATGTTGTATCCTGCCCCGGCTGATGGACAGCTGAATCTCTTTAGCCTTTGTTCTTTATTTACAACAGTCAGACTGCTCTGCACACTGGCCTGATTTCACAGGTGAATGCACGCTATTCTCTGGGAAAAACAATTGAGGTACGGCAAGAGGATATAAACGAAGAGAAAGACCAAGTCTCTCTGAGGCGGAAATAGATGATATCTTTCTCAAACACCACGGAGTACCTCTCAAATCACCTTTCTCCCGTAAGTCAGTAAAACAAGCTCATTTATTTTCCTTTTGCATCATCTCATCCAAACGGTTACTAGCACTACAAGGCATTACATGGCTGAGAAGTGAGTGTTTTCTTTGTCTTCTTCAAATGTGTTTGTTAGAGGCCCATCCCTCTGAGCACCAGAGGCCCTTTACTGCAACTCAGGCATCATGGGCTCTGCTCTCACTAATCACATTGCCTCTCCCCCGCGAGATCTACGTGCATAGTGCTTATCAACTAGATTACCGCCAGGTGAAGATGAATAACCCAATTTGCAGCTCCTCATTTCGGTGGGTGTAGTATTCAGTGTCAGCGCGCATTAGCGGATAAAGTGTATTGCTTTGCCGGATGGGTGTGGCTGAATCGCCTTTAAGATTGAGACGTATATGCACTTGGGCAGATGAGATGCATCCTGAAGCAGAGCTTGGACCATGAGTTTGAGTAAACTTCAACTTTATATTACTGCTGATCACAGAACATTTGCAAAGGATGAACCCTTGCTGAACATGGATTTTAGTCGGGGTAGACGCCACATTTAACACCAACATGTACAGTCTAGTCAATAATTTATTCTTCTGTATACCTTGGTGTTAATTGTTCAACATGTCAGAAAATATGGAGTGTGAAGATTAGATGTGATCTTGGACAGTAAAACCAATTGAGCAAACAACACGTCTATACTTTACTGTCTAGTTTTCTTTTGTATCAAATTAATTTTTTGGATGTTGGTGTCCTCAAAAGGCTTCTTAACTAGCAAATCAGCTGGCATCACCAGAAAGACCATACACTCAAAAAAATGATTTTTGATGCTGTTCACTTTATTTAAATAATTTATTTTGATTCAACACCATTGTATCAGGTTTCTGGTTTAAATGTGATTGATTAATGTTAAATTGATTTGAAACTATTACTCTTTGACTTAACTTGATGTTTTCATATTGGAATAACATGTTTCAATCAAGTAACCCAACCAGCCAACCAGGAGTTAATCAAACAGGACTTTTACTTCCCATCATGCTTTGCAAAGGGGCTGAACTGAGAGAGTAAATGTTGAAATAAAGTGTTATTTTAAGCATTTTTTTGCAAGATGAGAAAATGGAGTGTCTTTTTAATGGTTACTGTTCTATTATGTTGGTATTTAAAAGTTTCTGTTATGTTAATGGTTTTGGGGGTTACCATTGTGGAGAAGTGTTGCACTTGTGCTGGGGTTGGGGACCAGCTAGCTAAAATTAATTTCACTTTAATAATGAAGCGATCGCTATGGTTGTGTTTTGGAAAGATATTCCTAAAAGCTTCACAAATTTAAGGTGTTTCTAACTGCATTGGTTGCAATGAATTTATAATGAACTTAGAACATCATTATTTGCATAAATCAATATAAGTTCAAACTTAATTGAAATAAGATAGATATTCATTAAATAACCATGACCACACATGAACAAGACATTAACTATTTGGTGTAACAAGGCAGAGTTTTGTTGAATTAAAGTGCATTACCACAGTAACACAATACAAACATTTTAATTCAACTAGTTGCAAATAAGTTACACTGACATATTAAGATCATGTTTAAACTACAAATGTATATTGTGTTCATATGAAATATTCAAAGCAATCCAAGTTTACTTGATTTGATTAGATGCATAATGGGTGCTACGAATAAATCATGTTCATTCAACAATTTATTTTTTTGAGTTTGAACAATTTAAAGTTTCGCTGTTGAATAACATAGCTATACTGGTCCTCCAGCTGGACCCACATGTAAAATGCATAAACCAGATCAGACCTGCATGGAAATTCATGTTGGTTTATGCCAGGACTATTCCACTCTGGTCCTGGATGGCCACTGTCTTAGAGAGTTTAGCTCCAACCCTAATCCAGCACATCTGAACATGCTAATCAAGGATTATTCGAATAAGACAGGAATATTCGATAAAAGTTGGAACAAAATTCTGAAAGACACTGGCCCTCAAGAAAAAAGGGCTTCTGTGGGTTAATGAATACCAGTGACACAAAGAACCAGAACGAGTTTTGATGGATCCCAAGAGGTGTTTATCCCCAGGCCTTGCACTTGAACGCTAGTGCCTGAAAGGGGCGACTACACTACATATTACCGCAGGTAATGCATCGCAGCGTTATGGATGGCCCTACTGTCCACCGCCTCTCAGTGCAAGGGAGGTCAGCATCTCGCAAACGAGTACCATGCTGCCCTCTGTGGTGATTACTGATAAAGAATGACATGCTGAAGGGAGACGCAAGGGAAATATACACCAGTCTCCTGCCTCGATACTTTTCTTTCATTGGGAAGGGCTGTGCGTAATGTATAAATACAGGGGGAACGAAAAAATTCACCTCTCCTTATGAGGCACTTCATCTCCGAAAGAGGACAGAAGGTCGAGTCATCAAAAATGCAGGAGGGTTTTGGTAGAGTATCCACATATTCTCTCTGATATTGTGACGAGGTCTCAGATATTTTCGTACATACTGCATTTTCTCTGTAAGACACTCTGAAATGGCCTGTGACACGAACACTGTAAAAGACAGAGAGGAAATGGTTCATGTGGGAACATATTTGTTTAAAGGGTGAAGGGTGGCTATCACACAACACACATGCAAGAAATAACATATTTAAATGTCAGGAAAAAAATGCAAAATTGCAAGTACAACATCTTGTAACTGGGGCATTACCCTTAAAAGTACAAATTTTACCTTATTTACCCCTAAAAGGTGCATATTAGTACCTTAGAGTAGTAATACAATATGTGCCTTTAAGGTACAAACCTTTTAAGGGTAAATAAGGTACAAAGATGTCCCTTTGAGGGCTTTGCCCCATTGATAAGCTGTTGTACATCAAAAGTTAAAATTTTTGCGCATTTTTCGGGGGTGTTGGAGTTGGTTTTGTCTTAAAACTGACTACAGGACATTTTGCCAGATGCTTGGCTTCTATTGTACAAAGCCCCTCTCTTTGGTCCTGTTTACACCCGGTATTAAGATGTGTTTTAGTCGATTGGATCACAAGTAGACGAGGGAGACACATTCCCGTTTACACCTTGTGCTTTAATCCATGTCTTTTGTCCACTTTCAACCACTTGTGTCCTGATTTCTTCGAGGGGAGGGTTTATGGCCGGGTGAATGTATGGGTTTTTTCAGATCTTTCAATCTAATGGACAAAATAAGCTCACGCAGTTTATATATGAACGTGCCTGGAAACGACGGAAAAATATACGGAGAGCATCAGCTTTCATTTCTTCTCTGACAGCTGCAAGACCACACCAAACGCTGTGAGTGTGTGTTAGAAATCAGGAATGGTGAGAGAACATTGTGCTTGGTACATTTTTTGTCTTCAAACCAAACTTGGGTCTTCAGCCGACAAAGTTTAAATCCCATCTGGCTAGCGCTCTTCCCATAATGTTTACACATTAGGTCAGTAGGTGGAGAGTAGGCGATCTTTTGTGGCTGTTCGAACACATTTGACCTCATGATGGTTTACTCTACGAAAGCAATCTGGTAAAATGTGTTTTTGATTACCTCTGGAAGTGGTTGAAAGTGTACAAGCTCAAAATGTTTTAGACCCTGTTTACACATGTATTTAGCGTCGTCTACTTGTGATCCGATCGACCAAAGCGCATCTTAATACCAGGTGTAAACAGAGCCTTAGCAGATCTGAAGAGCTGAAAAAAACATACATTTACCCTCCCCTCAAAAAATCAGGACAGAAGAGGTTGAAAAAGGACAAAAGAGACGGATTAAAACACCAGGTATGTTTCTCCCTCATCTGCTTGTGATCCAATTGACGAAAACGCATCTAAATACCAGGTGTAAACAGTGAAGCCTAATTGGTCCATGATCCTGCTTCACAAAAATCTACAGGTGTATGTTAAACATAAAATGTTCCGATTGGTTATGACTGTATTGCATCACACAGTATTTTCGCTTTCTGTTTGGACAAACACATTACTTAACTGGTTAGGACACATGGTGCATTTAAATTGTGCATGTTGTCAGTTACCACAGACCTTGGTTTCTAAGGACAGAAAACATGTTAACATTTATATATCCACAATGAAGTCCTAGCAGGCAATTGTAAAACATTACTAATATACAATTATCACACTATTTCAACATTTTTTTAAACATGTTACCATGACACTAGTGCAAAAGATTATGTATAATTTTTAGATTATACAGCATGGCTAGCTAGAATAATAAACCTAAAGTTTGAATAAAAACACAGGCTTTGCATTTCTGGTTCTAAAACCTCCAATACGAAGTGTATTAGCATAAATGTGTTTCTCATTCATTTATACACACTGACAAACACACTCACAAATACTATCCATAGACATTTAGTTAATGTCCATTACAAAAGATAATTCTGTTCATATATATCGAACCGAACCCCTCATAACAAATGATTTTAAGTGTTTTCATACCCACACACAAAGAAATAGACTGTTAGAGTAGGAGAGAAGAGAGTCCATACTGTTTGAGCCTCTATGTGTGCACACATACACTTGAAATATTAGGTTGTTAGCAAGCACCATTACGAAGTGAGAAAGGGAGGCGAACAGAGAGCCATTCTTTCACGAGGAGGTGCCATGTCCCAACCATCACACTCCCGGCACATGAGGGCTCCAATGGCACCTGAGGGGGAATCTCATGGCTGTCATCCCAGAAAGCCTCCTGCACTGATGCAGGCCTGCCATCTGCTCTCCATATGAGATAAAAATGAGGAATTGTCTTCGAAAAGCCATCTTTCTCTCTTCTTCAACTCACCAACTGAAAAATTGTTGTTATTGCTACAATATTGTGGAAGCAAAAACAGGAAGCCACACCATTAGGTGGTTGACTAACATAGTGTCATTACCTTAAATGCTAACAGAGTTACTGCATGGGCCATTCCTGTTATGCAATACCTTTTGAACTCTGTAACTTTTTAAAAAATAAAAAATGAATAAGCTTGCATAAGGAAGTATTTCAATGATACTGTATATGAGACTGATCGAAGTTTACACATTTGCAAGAAAATGAACAGGATGGAACCTAACAGGATAGAAATGAACTGCTAAAGTTAACCTTTTCCCATTGATAGAATGAGAATTAGCTTACATGGACATGTCAACTTTACATTTTTTAATACTCTTTTGAAATGTTGATATTATCATTGCAAATTCTGTAATTTTGTCAAACAGGATGGGATATTTTAGAGTGACACAAACCAACTTTTTTCATCCAGCATGATGTTTGTATTCAGTCACACATCGTTTTTTTACACGTGCGCTAGTCGAATGCACAGCCTTGCAAAGAATACTTAATTTGACTCGTACGCATACATAGACGTTCGACGCAAGCGCAGTTAACTCGCCACGAGTTACAACCCATGTAAATATATTTGTATTCTTTCATGCTCGAGTTGTACATATGAGGGTACTTTCTAACCTCTTTGCACAATCTCTCGTCTATGTAGGCCTCCATTGTCGCTGTAGCTTGCATGCGTTCCGCTCTGTTCTGTTTATGCAGTTTTTCTTTGACTACCTTGTGAATTAACACCCCCAGGGCACGGTTGCCACCTTGTGGATAAACTAATTACTGCAAAAAAATTTAAATGAGTGTGTGTGACCTGCGCGTACAAAGTACAGTACGCCTTCTTGATGGTGAAATTTGCATACTGTATGCTGAGCCTCGTGTACGCGTAAAAAGTGGAGTATACTTTGGGCTTAATACAACAATGCATCATAAAATCCATTGATTAAAGGGTTAGTTCACCCAAAAATGAAAATTCTGTCATTAATTACTCACCCTCATGTCGTTCCACACCTGTGAGACCTTCGATCATCTTCAAAATATCTTAAGATATTTTTGATAAAATCCGATGGCTCAGTGAGGCCTGCATTGCCAGCAAGACAATTAACACTTTCAATGCCCAGAAAGCTACTAAAGACATATTTAAAACAGTCCATGTGACTACAGTGGTTCAACTTTAATGTTATGAAGCGACAAGAATACTTTTTGTGCGCCAAAAAAAACAAACAAAATAACGACTTTATTCAACAATATCTAGTGATGGGTGATTTCAAAACACTGCTTCATGAAGCTTTACGAATCTTTTGTTTCGAATCAGTGGTACGGAGCGTGTATCAAACTGCCAAAGTCACATGATTTCAGTAAACAAGGCTTTGTTACGTCATAAGTGTTTTGAAATTTCAATGGTTCACGTGACTTTGGTAGTTTGATACGTGATCCGAATCACTGATTCGAAACAAAAGATTTGTAAAGCTTCAAAGCTTCATGAAGCAGTGTTTTGAAATCGCCCATCACTAGATATTATTGAATACAGTCATTATTTTGTTTTTTTGGCGCACAAAAAGTATTCTCATCGCTTCATAACATTAAGGTTGAACCACTGTAGTCACATGAACTGTTTTAAATACGTCTTCAGTAGCTTTCTGGGCATTGAAAGTGTTAATTGTCTTGCTGTCAATGCAGGCCTCACTGAGCCATCGGATTTTATGGAAAATATCTTAATATGTGTTCCGAAGATGAACGAAGGTCTTACGCCCAAAATCGCATACTCTCTTGAGTTGGTACTTATTTTGAATAAGTACTCTGCAACCTCTAAATAAGTACGTTCTATATAATATGAATGTGTGTAGTATAAATATAATCCAAACGTACAACATTCGCCATGTTGTCATTATCATGTGACCTACAAAAAATTGTGAGTTTAATATTTCATGAATGAAAAAAAACTGAAAACAAAAAGGCCCTGCACAGCAGGAATAAAAATACTATACTGTATTTAAGCAGATTTAAATTTGAGCATATATACGGTTTGATACAAGCTCCTCCTGTAAGTAACCTCTCCATGCCTTTTGTTTTGTCACTCTGCTCAAATTATCCCCGGCCCCCACAGAGCCTACAAGAAATAGCATTATTTTATGACACTAGGAGGAGAAAGAGAATAAAAACAGAAGAAAAAAAACGGAGAGAGAAAAAGGGAGATGGGCAAAAAAGGTCCTTCAGGGAACATGGTGTAAATGAACTTCCAGGAATGACACAGGCGAGCAATGAGGCGTGGATAGAAAATATACGCTGCACATCATCGGATAGAGATGCCAGTGGAAATGGCTTCATTGAAGTGTCAGCCCTCATCCATCAATCAATCATCCGCAAGAAACAATAACGGCCGCGGCGATGGTGCGGCTTTTATGGGGCTTACTCATGGGTATCGGCAACAGCACTTAAGGGTGGCTCTGACACAGGAGGAAAAAGCGAGGTTAGGGGTATGCAGACGCATTTCACATGCAGGTAGAACGCAGGAGGCAGAAAAAGAGAGCGAGTGGGGCGGGGGGGATCACACTTAGTGGACGTGCTTTTGCAAAAAGAAAAAGAAAGAAAAAGCGAAAAACTCCCCTGGCAAAAAGAAAAATAGCCCACTGCCCCATGCTCCTGATCCAGAGTGTAGAAAGGTGGAAAACAAAGCTGTCTGCCATCTATCATTCACCCTCCATCTATCACTTCTGCACTGTGTTTTGAGAGCGTGTGAGATTGTGATGTTTAGACCATTGTAATATTTATGGCTCGATGATAGAAGGGAAGACAGGCTCAGACAGGCGGACGTTAGATGTATATTTTCACGGGGTCGTGACCTCGGTCCTGTATCTCCCTCAGTGGTTTCAAATACGCTAACGCAACATCTGGGGAAGAGCCATTACACTTTATGTTTACGTGATGAAATTACAGTTTCCTGAGCAGTGATCATTTTGTCGGACAAGTAGAATTTGTGTTAGGTGTTGGAGATTATTTAAAGGGGTGGTTGATTATGATTTCACTTTTTTAACTTTAGTTAGTGTGTTCTGTTTGAGCATAAACAACATCTGCAAAGTTACGACGCTCAAAGTGCAAGATATTTTCTTATGGTAGAGAGATATTTTCTTTTACAGAAATCACTTTTTAAGGACTACGACAAACAGCTGGTTGGGACTACAATGAGCTTCTTTCCGGGTTAGTGACATCACTAACTCTAAAATTTGCATAAACCCTGCCCCCGAGAACACGCAACATGTTGGGCTGCTTTAGAGAAGAGGAAGAGCTGTTGTAGTAGAGTGTTTTTACCGTGCTGTCATTTTACGCCAGACTGCTTCACAAACGAGGGTCAATTCAATGCTGGATTTGCAGAAAAGATTAACATGACGGCACATGCTAGTCGATGAGTTGAATCAACTCCACAGCAACTACATAAATTTATCCACTAACCATTCAGAAACGTCCAGTTTCATTCTAAAAGCTGTAACTTCTTCCAGTCTACTGACAATCCTCATTTTGGCTGAGTGAGATTCTCCAGTTTTGTTGTTGATCAACCGAAGTGCGAGCTGTTAAAGCTCCGCCCTCTTCTGGAAAGGGGGCCGGGAGCAGCAGCTCATTTGCATTTAAAGGGACACACACAAAAACAGCGTGTTTTTGCTCACACCCAAATAGAGGCAAATTTAACAAACTATAATAAATGATCTGTGGGGTATTTTCAGCTGAAACTTCACAGACACATTTTGGGGACACTAGAGACTTATATTACATCTTGTGAAAGGGGGCATTATAGGTCCCCTTTAAAGAGACTATTTAAAGATGTTATTTAAAGACACCCAAAAATGCAAACTATATCATTTAATCACCCTTGTGTTGTTTCAAACCTGTATAGACCTTAGTCAGGCTAGCTCCATATTTAAATTTGACAGTAATGAAAACGAGGCTATGAGGGATAGAATACAGTGCATTTAACAGATTGTACTGTTGTTTAACGACAATACGATTATTCAGCTAACGAAACGTCTTTCCAAACAAAAAAATTAGTAGACAAATACTCAATAAAATCGTTTTAAAAGTTGTAAATTGTGAAAATGATGTAATCTAGGACCTTTATACAGTGCATACCATTGTAAAGATTGTACGTCTACCCCTCACAGTCTCGTTTTCATCAGCATTAGATTCAATATGGCGTTTAACCTGACTCTGGAATTTGTTTCATGTCGCACCTCGCCGCATCCAGTGTAGACAGCATCACTGATTATAATATGTTCTATTTGCTTTTGTTGTGTCACGTTGTTTGAGTTGTCAGGTTAGACTCACACCATGTCTATTGAACTGTTGTATGAAATCAATAGGCTATCACATTTGCAATCGTGCTGATATTAGGGAAAACAGCACTCTATATCCTATTATAAATATTAAAAACAAGAACTCATACAAGGACATTTTTGCCCCATATTTCTTGAATTTTGGGGGCATTTTTATTAAATTTGGTGGTATTTTTGCCCCTAGTCCCCATTAATTTCTGTGATGGTGGGGGGCTGGGCTCTTTTTCGAGTGCACGTGTAGGCCACTTCTGTTGCAAGGCCCGTTTCAAGTAAAACATAGCAAAGGCCGCTACTGACAACAACTTATATTTCAGTCTGTTTTTCACACTATGCTATCATATGACTTCCGAAGACTTAGAATATTGTCTTATGGACTACTATTATGTTTTTTTGTTTGTTTGTTTGTTTTTTTAGTTCTACAGCTAACTACGAAACCTTGTTGTATGAGTAAATAAACAATGAATTTAAATTTTGGGGTGAACTACTCCTTTAAAGAGATAGTTCACCCAAAAATGAAAATTCTGTCATCATTTACTCACCCTCAAGTTGTTCCAAACCTGTATGAATTTCTTCGTTCTGCTGTACACAAAAGAAGATATTTTGAAGAATATATGTAACCAAACATTTGGATAGTATTTTTTCCCCATACTATAGAAGTCAATGGGGTCCATCAACTGTCAGTGGGGTCCATCAACACAAATTCTTCAAAATATCTTTTGTGTTCAGCAGAAGAAAGAAAGACATACATGTTTGGAACAACTTAAGAGTGAGTAAATGATATCAGAATTTTCATTGTTGGGGTGAACTATCCCTTTAAGATTTCAGGAAACACTATTCAACAGCTGGGCCTGCTTTTTGTCCAAAAAAAAAGTGTTAAATAGTTTTTTTGCCCCATTTTTATGGAACAATGACAACAATGTCATTTCTTAAAATCCTCATCCCATTAATGGGTTCAGCCAGCAGAGAGCAACGTGGGTTGATGGAACCAGCAAAATCTTTAAACGCTGCAACAGTCGCTTTCACTGTACGCACATCTTTTGATTTCCCCCAACCAGGTCTCTTGATGGCTTCTTAGCAACATGGAACATGACACATCATCCATTATTCTGAACGTGTGCCTTGCTATCTTAGCCCGCTCCATATGGTCCTGCTTGTCTCCAGACACCCAAATCCCTTTCCTGAGGCCAGCGGCTGTTTTTTCTGCAAGAGCCATTATATCTCCCTTCTTTCTCAGAGGGATCCACCGACGATGATGAGCAATCACAGTGAACGCCAACTTTACATTTCTCAGAAAAAAGCACAAATCGGATTCCTTCAGTCTCACCGTTGCTGGCCCAGTTGCTAATTCATGCAAAGTTGACAGTCTGAAGGAGGCAATTATCAATGATGACAACATCACCCATGAAGAGGCCACATGACTGATAGGAAGTTTCCATGCATTTCTTTTTGTCTGCAGTAAGGAGAGACAGATGCATGAAACAAAAAAACATGAGATCCAAAGTTAGGTAATATAAGAATCACAGTAAACCACTAACAGGTTTTAAAATAAAAAAACAACAGTTAAGACACAAGAGATAGGGTGTATAGTATGTGTGCTATAGTATTCATCAAGATGGCCTCACAAACATATTTAAATACTGATTAAAATGCACACTACTAAAGTTGCTAGTCAAAATATTGATCTTAAATTATCATTCTGAAGTAGACAGTCAAACATTTTTATGGTGAACAAATAATTTGTCTGACAGTGGAGAAACGGCACTAATAAAATATGTATACAGTCGCCTACAGGGAATATCGCCAGCTTTGCTTTTGCCACAAATGGTCTCACAAACACTATGACAAGCAGTAGGGTAACTGCATGCGGCCCCATGTTGCACATAACTCTAATTAACATCTTAGTATTGTTCTTCTGCACATTACCTGCTGCACGCAGCATTGTGTGGGGCCCGGCGCGCTGCGTGCCAGATCCCTATGTCAGCAAAAGCAACACCTCCTGTGGTGAATAAAGCAGAACCCAGTGGAAATAAACGTCTCTTCTGCAGGGTGTGACCCCAGGCACAAAGGGGCCCACACCTTCACAGAAAACAAGGCAGGACGAAAACAGGAATTAACTATTGTGCTGTAACAGCAGGGGATGACGGCGCTGGCTGTAATAGTTGCTCTGCATTGCATGTGTGCATTATAAAACACTAGTTAAGAGAACATTTAAAGGCACACCAAGCTTTTTTGCAAAAGTTTTACATTACATTTGTTATTGAAGTTACAAATATGACTATAATGGTTATCGTGGCCATTACTGGACACTTTTGGGTGTGAAATAAATTAATCATGAGTGACAAATTTGATGGTGAATAGAATAGCATTGCAACTGAAAATGCATTGGCATAATGTTACATGCATCCATAGGTGTCAGTATGAAATCCAAAATCACGTCATATCGGCCTGCAAAACTAACTAACTAACTAACTAACTAACTAACTATCTATCTATGTTCTATTGTTCTATCTATCCATCATCCATCCTTCGATTGTTCCATCCATCCATCGTTCTATCCATCTATCTATCTATCTATCTATCTATCTATCATCCATCCTTTGTTCTATCCATCCATCATGCATCCATTCATCCATCCATCCATCCATCATCGTACTATCCATACTATCCATCCATCCATCTATCCATCTATCCATCTATCCATCCATCCATTGTACTATCCATACTATCCATCATCCATCTATTCTATTCATCTATCTATCTATCTATCTATCTATCTATCTATCTATCATCCATCATGCATCCATCCATCATCATACTATCCATACTATCCATCCATCTATATATCTATCTATCTATCCATCCATCCATCCATCCATCATGCATCCATTCATCCATCCATCCATCCATCCATCATCCATCTATCTATCATCCATCCTTCGATTGTTCCATCCATTCATCCATCCATCCATCATCCATCTATCTATCATCCATCCTTCGATTGTTCCATCCATTCATCCATCCATCCATCCATCATTCTATCATCTATCCATCTATCTATCATCCATCCTTTGATTGTTCTATCCATCCATCCATCATCGTACTATCCATACTATCCATCCATCCATCTATCTATCTATCTATCATCCATCCTTCAATTGTTCTATCCATAAATCCATCGTTCTATCTATCCATCATCCATCCTTCGATTGTTCCATCCATCCATCGTTCTATCCATCCATCCATCTATCCATCATCCATCCTTTGATTGTTCTATCTATCCATCCATCCATCCATCGTTCTATCTATCCATCCATCCTTCGATCATTCTATCATCCATCCATCCATCGTTCTATCTATCTATTGTTCTATCCATCGTTCTATCTATCATTCTATCTATCATCCTTCGACTGTTCTATCCATCCATCTTTAGATTGTTCTATCCATGCATCCATCCATCGTTCTTTCTATCCATCATCCATCCATCATTCTATCATCCATCTTCGATTGTTCTATCCATACATCCATCCATTCATCGTTCTATCCATCCTTCCTTAGATTGTTCTAGCCATCCCTCCATCCATCCATCGTTATATCTATCTATTGTTCTATCTATCTATCCTTAGGTTGTTCTATCCATCCATCCATCATTCTATCCATATGTCCATCATTCCATCCATCCATCGTTCTATCCAATCATCCGTCTATCCATCCATCGCTTATCCATTGATCCATCTGTCCGTCCATGCGTCCATCCATCCATCTAAAGCCCATTATTTAAGCCCATTTCCAAATTTGAAATGTAATGCTTATAATAATTAAATGTACTAACTGGATTTATGGAAAATTAGCATAACTGGATATATTTCATTATGGTCATGAAAATTAGTTTTTTTTTTATTTCAAAATTACAGAAGGCTCCTTCTAAAGCAAACTGTGAGGGAAATGTGCTGACGTTAACTATACAAAACATCTCAATGGTCCAAAAAACATTTTCATTTCATCATGCAAAATATAATTACTTTTTATTTATTTCAATGTGGGGGTAAAATACAACACTTTTGGGACTGGTGCAAGTGGCTAATGCATATTTGTGGTCGTATTTGCCTTAAAAAAAAAAAAAAAACATTTTTCATACTCAAAACACTGAGTTGAACCTCAAGGCAACACTAAACTCCCTCATCACAGTCACTGATTTACAAGAAGCTTGTGTGCTTTCCAACTTTCAACCAGCAATGAGGCTTGATCCAGACGTTTACTGATCACCGCAGACCAGCTACGAGAAAAAAATCAAATAAACACAGGAAAAGAAAACAGCGAGCAGCTCTATTCAGTACAGTCTTGACATTAAACCCTTGAGCAGGACTCGAGAGGCGGAAAACTGCACATCATATTGGACTTGAGGGATTAGGCAAAACAGGAAGCGTGTCATGAGCTGAGGTTGCGCTTCCTTCCCCCTGCCATCCAGATGCTCGTGTTGGCCTCTGTTTGAGGGGCATATAAGGGTGATATTAAGTGAAATGCTCATTTTGCATTTGTGATTATCGAAACCCATGGGCGATATGCACTAATGTGAGCTAATGCAATAGATTACACAGCGCTGACCCTGGGGAGCAGACAGCAAGCAGATGTGCTACAGTCAAAAAGAAAAAGAGGACTCGGTTTAATGTGCTGGATACTGTCCTTTGTAATTTGCTGTTGACAGACGTGATGCACTCGGCCAGGTTCAACACACCATCATCCCTGATCCAGCATGCATGGCCAGGAATGAAGATGAACAAAGCAAATTAACAATCACTAGTCCACAACTGTTTAATAAATGCGTTTGGGCCTCAAATGGAAGATGCAAAAGACAATTATTCAATGCAATGTAGTCATCTTACATCAAAAACAACGAATGGTTATTTTATATATACACAAGACCTAATAACTCTTTGTGTGATGTGTTCATTGTGTCTCGGTATCAAATCAGGCAAGAAGCACATGGTTTCACTGACAGCAGTTCACATGTTTGTACATACTGCCCTCTAGTGGTCTGCCAGTGAAGTCACATTTTCTGTTTGCCCCAAACAGTCAGTTACTCTAAAACAAGTGTAAAGAACATGTCCTGAGCTGCTTTCCCAAAAGCATTGTAAACCTAAGTAGATCGTAAAACCATTGCCATTAATGGTCCCTACGAACAATTCGGCTCACAATGATTTTGGGAAAGTCAGCCCAGGACATATTTCACCTCAATATCAGAGGGAAAAAAATCTTATGGGGGGGAAAAGGGGATTTTGCATAAATAATAGGAACCCCAAGTCTAGCACCATTGAAACACAATGTAACATTACTGGCACTATTGCGGAAAAATTTGCTATATATATATATATATATATTGCAAAAGAAAAGAAAAATAAAAGATTATCCAAAGCTTAATTTGTTCAAAGCTTCTTAATATCATTGGCTCTCCTATATTAAAATGTATTAAGGAAAATGTACAAATATATGATTCTGTTATCACATTGTAAATAGGCCAGGCTGAGAATACGACTCGTTTTTATACAATATGTAATCAGGGTCCCTATTCCATCTTTCTAACAAAGGTTCTTGACCTGAAAAAAATAATTCTTTTGACCCCAGATGGATTTGTTGAAAAGTGGCCACACATTGAGAAATAATCATATTATATAGATAATTATATTTTTAAAATATGAGTTTCATTGTGGGTCCAAGATGTATACCATTTGGATATATACCATTTGAATACTTTGTTATAAAAGGCCAAAACAATTGAAATTAACAAAAAAAAAAAAAAAAGGGCAAACCCTTTGCTGAAAAGGCTATTTATGTGCAAGTTTGCTTTTACATATGCAAAAAATGGACAAACTTTTTACCCTATAACTAATGATAATTAAGGTAAAATTCAGGAAGACAGACAAACAGAAACATAGAACAATAGACAGACAGATAGACAGAACGATAGACAGATACAGACAGACAGAGAGAATAGACAGATACAGACAGATAGACAGATACAGACAGAAAGACAGACAGAACGATAGACAGACAGAGACAGAACGACAGACAGAATGATGGACAGAGACAGATAGAGAGAATAAACAGATCCAAACAGACAGATAGACAGAACGATAGATGGATACAGACAGAACGACAGACACATACAGACAGAACGATGGACAGAGACAGACAGATAGAGAGAACAATAGACAGATACACAGACAGATAGACAGAACGTTGGACAGAGACAGACAGACAGAACGATAGATGGATACAGACAGAACGATGGACAGAGACAGACAGATAGACAGAGAGAACAATAGACAGATACACAGACAGATAGACAGAACGTTGGACAGAGACAGACAGACAGAACGATAGATGGATACAGACAGAACGACAGACAGACAGACAGACACAGACAGAACGATAGATAGATAGATATAGATAGAATGATAGACAATACAGACAGAACGATAAATAGAACAATACAGATACAGACAGACACTTTTTCTTTAGGTGAAATAGGACCTAAACATTTACTAAACATTTTTCTAAATTATTTTATAAATTATTTGTAAGATTATCTTCACAAACTACACATGACTAGATGAACATATTCTAATAATCTTCATTTGAACTTCATAAAAGGAGCAGTTTGTCTAGACTACCTGGCCTGCAAATAAAAGTACAGTACATCGAATCATGATTTTAAATTTTAAGCATATATTAGTATAATATTAGTATTATAAGTTTAAATATATACAAAACACCCACAATCAAGATATCACTCACCTTAAGATTCCTCAGATGAAAATGAAATGGACAATTTGACATTTCTTACAGTTTTCACAACTGCTTTATTCTGCCTCTAGAAAGGGCCTCAGCCCTGGAATACACCTGGCTTTATAACAAGGTGGGTTACAAGATTGGAAATCCAAATTACACATTCTGTTAGAGACCAAAAATAACAGCATCATTCATGAAACAATGGACAAGACAGGGAGTTATTGGTTATTTTTGCACACCTGTGACACAACCTTACCACAACTCTAAAGAGAAAATTTGTGAAAGTGCAAAAGAAAGAAGAAAAATTAAAAATGGGAACAAGTACACCCTAGAGAAAAAAATTAGCACAACTACAAACAAATTTACACATGGCTGTCACTACATCCTGAACCAAACTACCCACACAAACCCAATTCAGTGTGTTGGAAAGAGTCGAAATACTGAGCGGGAGCGAGGACAAAAACCAGAAAAAGATCAAACCAGCATAATAGGCAGCGCTGGTTTTTGACTCGAATCGAAGTCCATTATCAAACACAGTGACAGCCATCACTCAGCCTAACTGATCTATGACTCACAAAAAGAACTAAATAAGGGGCAATTCCTCATTGTGGAGTGAAGCAAAAGAAAAAGAAAATAAAACGCTTCAAGTTTATTATCAAGGAAATACAATGCAGTTGCTTCAGCTCATGAAAGCCCCTAAAATATTACAAAATAAGTTAACTCTTCGGTGGCCAAACATCTTCAGGGAGAAAGAGTTAGTATACTGAACGCAGACAGTAACAGAAACCATGACGTGCTTTAGCCACCATTCCACATACACGCATTGACAACCTAATAAACCAACACACTTGCCTGAAAATAAATACACTTGATTATTAGGTTTAAAAAAAAAAAAAAACATTCTGGTGTATGAAAATGTAACATCACAAAAAAAACGACAAAAGACAAAAATGCTCACCACACATTTGGCAGAACTGCTCAGCAATGGCAGCACAATATCACAGTTATGTTTCTCATCAATCCTGAGGATCCCATTGAATGTTTTGTCACAGTGAAAGAGGTTCCATGCAGTCCCTGCATTTTCTTTTCTTTTAAATGTACCTAACACAACAGTACACAGTACGTCACCATTGCTTCAGAAGTCTCGGATCTGAGACAGTAACACAGCAGCTCGATTTGTACAAATGAAAAGATTTCAAACTTTGAAAAATGATAGATTTCCTGTTCTCTGCATAGCATAAAGTTGACCTGTAAAGTGTAAAAGAGATGTTAAACATTAACAATATAGACAATCTTGCACGATTAGAGAAAAGCAAAAAAAACACAGCGCCCCTTGTTTATTTGGTCAGTGCCGTCCACTTGTAGATAAAGCATTTATGCTTTCAATAAAAAGTAATGGAGGCACTTGCTGGGCTTGCAGTTTGATTAGTATTTAGGCCATCGTAAACCACCGACCCACAACAGATTCACAAGTCAACCGTCATGCACGTCTGTGCGTCTGACGTTCGGTTTTGTGTTAAGTGCACCGCAGATGAATCTATTGCCATAATGGAATGCAAATTGAATCAAAACAACACTGTTCAAGGCTGCAGTCCAAGTTCATTCTGTCTTCCAGCCAAGGCTATTGCAGAGCTTGCGGCCTGTACAGTACATCCTTCCAGCACATCAAACCTTTCAGCGGTAGTGTCTGAAGAACATTTTGAGCAACATCAAATCAGTTAAACTTTCCTCCCAGCCGTGGACCCCACCGTTGGCGAAGGCATCACCGTTTTCTCTGCATATTTCAAAGCTGTGAGGAGAGACAATGCGATTAGCTACATGGACCACAACACAGTACCTGTGAAATGAGAGCAAGGTCTGCCGAAGACATTTACCCTGGATAGTTCTAAGAGCTCTTATCTGAAGGTCCACAGCGTTCATTACTCAGAGGGCTGGTTTGGATTCTCCTCTGAGTCATACTAGTGGAGTAATGAGGGAAGATCAAGGACCTACTCCCTAAAGAGAGGAGCATATGGGGTAGTGTTCAGTCATAATCCCAGACCACGTCCTGACTAAACAACTGCCAAGGCCATTTAAGAGGCCACGGTGAAGTCTTTAAAATTTAAATAGTTCTTGAAGGGTACTGCCTGCACTTTCTCAGAGGCTTGAAATATAACTAACACTGAAACATGAGGATCTTTTGTAGTGTGACACTATTTATGATAATTAAGCTGCCACTTCTCAATACCTTGATGTGGGGGAAAAAATTATATATAAATATATGTAAGACTTTTCAAAAGTACCGACTGGAACCAAGTGAAAATGTGATGATACCAGCATTTCCCCCTTGCATTTTGAGCGCTGTTGAGCGGATTCTTAAACACCTCTGATCGGCCATTGTGTTCACATGCTCAACAGATATGTCTGCGATTGGCTACAATGATCAATGCTTCAAAAACATGTTGTAAATAAACATCTTTGACACTCTTCACCAAGCGCTTGCACAGATTACACATGGGAGCGTTTGAAAGCAGGCATCTATCAACGGATCTGTCTTTCAGAAGAGGGGCTGGGGCAATAAATCGATGCATCGCGATTCGTGGATCGATTCTGAGATTTTCTAAATGCATCGTGATTCTCTCTCAAATCCATTCTGAGCTTAGTTTTAACAGCAGATGGCGCTCTAGGCTAGTTTTTAACTGCATGCTCAAATGCTCACAAAGAAGAGTGCTGAAGAGCGCTTGTGCGTTCAGCTGAGTCCATGTAAGTGGTTAAATGTACTTGCAACTCAGAATGCCTTTATGAAGCGAGACCACCCTTGTAAACACCCTTGTAAATAGCTTCAACCTTTTCAAACTTGATGAATGATTATTTTCAAGTGGTATGCGAAAGGAATTGGAAGCAAGCAGAGTATGTATATTGTTCCAGCCCTAGCGGATATATTAGGGATACCTTTCAAGACATATCTGTTGAGCGCGTGAACGTAACGGCCAATCAGAGGTGTTTAAAACAGCGCTCAAAATGCTAGGGGGAAATGCTGGTATCGTCATATTTTTTTTGTGAGATTCACCTATTCACCAAAACTCCACCTTGATTCTAATCTTAAAGTCTGGAAAAGCTGTTGCTGAATTTTTTTATTTAATGTGATATTTGCTATCATTTCTTAAGTATAAACAGATCTATTGCATTACCTAAAGAGCATTTCCTGAAAATCGTGTTGTAAATACTTACCAGGGACAGGTGAGGCCATGACAGTGTGACTGGAACCTGCAGCAGCGGGGTGATAGAGCGAGGCCATGTTATTGGGTGTGTAAGAGCGGAGCAGGTTGATGACATTCCAGTCAGCCTGCATGCTGTTGGGAGTTTGCGTGGGAGTCACCTTAACCGAAGCCAAGGGTGAGCCTGCCTGCAATGAGGTTTTTGCATTTCTGCCAGAGGGCATGAGCCGGTTGAAATCCTCTCCAAGCCGTCCAGATGCAGTATGAAGAGGCTCAAAGGACTTCTGTCTCTTGCTGGAGGGTTCGCCGACATCCATTTGCGTCAAGTTTCGGAAACGGTCTGAAAGGCAAAGTCTACCTGGATCTGTGGCCCATACCATTCCATTTTTGCCTATGCTTGCCCTCTGACTCATCTCATGATCCAGGCCAGGCCTCTTCTTGGACAACTCTCGATCGTTTACAATTGGCACATTTAATTTTCTGCTAGATTCCTGCTCTGAGATTCTAGATAGCGAGCTGGTTGCATCCGATTCCCTGCCCCGCTGACCCTCCTGATGCTGTTCTCTCCAGCGCTCTTTTGCAGGAGAAATCTTAGACATCTGTTGATGTTTCGGAACCCTCTCCCCAGGTTTTTCTGGCTGCCGGAGTGGGGATTTGGTCCGACGGGGATGCTTCCTGTTGATGTTGGGCAAAGGAGTGACATCTTTGCCCTCAAGAGCCGGGGGGCAACCAGTGTACCGTTTCTGTTTCTGAGGTCCCCTGTATCCGTTCTTCTTGACGTCCAACTTCTCCTTGTGGATGAGCTTTTTATGCATAAGAAGAACCTCAGGGTAAAGGGTTTCATAGGAGCAAGAGGTACATGTGTTGGTCAGTAACAGGTTTCTGGGTACTGAGGTAGCAGATACAGAAAGAGACACTTTGAGAGACAGATTCAATGGTGCCTCAGAAGCCTCTTTCTCCTCCAACTTCAGGTTTACCGGTAATGGGTATTTTTTGTTGACCTCACTTGCAGGGGTGTAAGGAGCTGCGACAGGAGAACTTACATACTCTTGCTTTACTTGAACGAAAGGACTTGCGCTGGTAATAACGGCCTGGCTCATGCCTGGTTCATGTTTAACACTGGCAGGGAGAGGTTTAGGAGCAAGCCATTGCTTGGCTGGTTTTAAGGTTTGTTTATTATCTTCATTCTTGGGAGGTTCAATGGCCTTGATGATATTTCTAGCAGACGATGTTGCAGGAATGTTTGGGATTTCCGTGAAAGGTTTGTCCTTGTGACGTCTGTCTAAATGGTACCTCAATGACGTTTTCTGTGCTGCGGCATAGTCACAATATTCACATTTATAAGGTTTTTCACCTGTGAAATGAAAAGAGACGTCAATATTTAAATAAACCATGGCATATTAACAATCTGTATTAAAAGAAAAACTATTTTCATCCTGAAATAAGCAAACAGAACCCAAATAAGACAAAAGCAATACAACCAAGTACTAACCAGTATGTGTCCTGAGATGAATATTGAGGTAATAATTTGAGCGGAAAGTCTTGCCACAGTAACTGCATTTTCTGGGAGCAAGAATTTTGAGCTTCATTTTACTCGATCCATCCTCGTTTTTATCTGTAGGACAATGAGAGACATATGCAAAACATATATTGCTTGAATGGTACAACATGGTGTCCTATAACAAAAATGTAAAACTGCAAGCTGCATATCAGACATACTACAGAATGCTCTCAAGTATGCAAGATTCAAGTTCTCTTGACCAGCAGAGGGAGCTCTAAGTTCTTCACTAGTACAAAAATAGGTCTGTGTGAACCCTTGAGACAGAAGTAGCTTCGTCTGTAGTAAAGAGTGCATTTTTCTTTGGTAATTATGGTGTGTATAATTCAACAAGATGATGCCAATTATGAGCTCTCTGTGGACCAACTGGTGACAAATGACAGTTTGTTGTTTTTACCAAGCAATTAAAGACTAATAAAATGTGAATGCAATACCAAACACTTAGGTAATAATACCTGGATTAAAGGCGTCAACTGGCACTCCCTCTTCGGAGCCATCCTCGGAGTACTCCTCTGCTCGGTCGAGAGATGAACTACTACACGAGCCTACACTTTGGGCCCTCCCGTCTACAGGTGTGGTTGGGCTCTCTGCTCCCCCTCTGCCCTTGTGGATTCTAGAATGAAGGACCAACTGATGGTACGTCCTGAAGATCTTGCCACACTCTTCACAGTTTGTTGGCTTGTCTTTACGAATCAGACCCTTTTGCTCAGGTGAAGGGGAAGGGGTCTCAGTAGGCTTGAGTTCACTTCTTAGGCCTCGCCTGGCGGGTTTATCTCCACCACCAGAAGCCCAGATGGCCCCCAGTTCCTCTTTTTCAGAACCAGAGTCCTCGTTGTCAGAGTTGGAGTCTGCGTTGAGCTCCTTGGCCAAGTTGGGACCTGCCGCAATCTTGCCCCTGGTGGCCAACTGCCAGGCCTGGTAGGTGTTGAAAGGATCAAGTTGTGATATCCAGCGTCCAGACGGGTGATTCTGTTCAGCTTCTCTTGCACCAGAAGGATGCAACTGTAAGGTCTGCAAAAATGACTTCTGAGATACAGGAACCTCCTCAGCAGGTTGGCTCTCAGGGGAGACGTTCTCATCTACTTCCAGTTCCCGATTGTGGACTTTGCTGTGCTCAGCCAGAACTTCCTTGTTGAGGAAAAAGAAGCCACATATCATGCACATTTTGTACGGTGTGACCACAGGTGATGGAGGTTGTTCTTGGATGACGTCATTGACGGTAGTTGGGATCTCCAGGTCCTGGTTTTTGTTTTTAGACCCTGCTTTTCCACCATGGGTTCTCATGTGGTTCTTTAGGAACCACGGCTCTTTGAAACGACGTCCACAGAGACCGCAGCAGTATGTGAAAGAGTCCTTGTGTTTTCTCATGTGCGTTTCCAACTCTGTTGCGTCGGCGACAGCCTGGCCGCACACAACGCAACAGAGCTCCTCATTCTTTTCCACAGCTGGGCAGGTCTTAGAACGGGCCCTGTCACTGGGAGTTAAGAATTCCGCTTCAACGCGCAACACTGCAGGCGCATGGAATGTTGTGGGATGCTGGGATAGAAGGTGTGGTCCCAGGTCTTCCTGATGCAGGAAAGTCTCTTCACAAAACATGCAGTCTAGAGGTAGGCTGCTTTCTGCCAGCGTGTCAGATTTTTCCACCAAGCTGGCATGGGGTGTCATGCTAGACCCAGTACCAGGCATGCTTGCACTGCTGTGGCTAAGGATGTCATGACCTAGTCCATCAGGACTTTCCACATATGGGATCAATGGGTGGGTAGGCATGTCAGCAGGAATTTACTTGGGTATTTTTTTGTTTTTTTCTTATTTAGTTTCAGTTGAAATTGTATGAAACAATATGTTGAATGTTACAAGACATGCAAAAGATGAGTCATTCTTTTGAAATACTCATGAAGGACATCATGCATGAGATAACAAAATACCAAAAACTCTTAACACTTCCATGGTACTTTTGAAATTTTTTAAATTGAATTTCAGAACAGCATGTAGGCTAAACGTTTCTGTAAACCCCTATAATCCATCCTAGACAAGAGAAGCAGTCGGGGCTTGCCAGTCACTGCCAGGTAATGGGGCATAAACTCGATCAGTTGATTTCTTGTGATTCACACAGAGGAATTGTCCTGACAGGCAAAACCTGAAATGGAAGAAAAAAAAAAAAAGACAAAGTCAGGTGTGGCCACTTCGGGTGGAATGCAATCAACTCAGGACTGCACTTACAAGTACAAATGATTAAATTAATTTGGGGTGTACTGTTACTCAAGATGAAACATGATGTAACATTGATAGTTAAAAAGATTAGCAACCACATAGGGTCCTAGGATTGATGTTTAGCTTAAGTTTCTTAAGTAAACTTAATGCAATTTGGAACAATTACTAAGCAAGTGATAATTTAAACTCATTGCTCAAAACATACATTCTACATTTTGTTGTTGTAGCGAAAAGAGAGGATTTTATTTTACTTTAGAATATATTTAAATATGGTTTCATTATTTACTGAAACAAATACTGAGCAAAATGCAATAGTAAGCTAGTGGGTAAAGATCTGGGCAAACAGCCAAAGGTTGTAGCTTTGACCCCAAAGTATCTGAATTGGGAATGAACCAGCAGCTAGGGGGTTGTTGAGGGTACAGTGTTAGTCTATAATAATTGTGCCCTTGAGTAAAGTCCTTAGTGCTAACTAAGTTACTCCAGTGGGACTGTCGCTGCACCATTCCCAATGTAAATGAAAAGGATAGACATGTTTTATCAAGATTTTAGGTTAAAAATGGGTTTGTATTAGGGATGCTATAACTTTTGTTTTATATGCTACAACTAGTCTCCATTTATTTTGTTTTTCAACATTTTTAATCAACTTCAGTGGTCCAGCAGTGTGAATTTTTTTATGTACAAATATCCCATGTAGTAATCTCAATTGATAAGAAAACATAAAAACTGCATGCACAATAATAATACATTACAAAAATATATTATAAAAAACGCTGTTTAAATAATTTTAGATGGAGCTGAGTATATCACACAACACCTCAGGACAGCTTAAAATCAGCAGCCATTTTAGAACTTGAATGTCAACAACTGGCATTTCACCTTCAAGTCCTTTGATGTCATTTGTCTTATTTACATAAATTAAAAGGACTAAATGGAAACAACTGTTCAAATCAACTAAATAAGCAGATCACAATGCAGGACTGTAAAACTTCCCAGTCTAAACATCAGGCTGTATACAGCAGACATTTTATTCAAAAAAAACTTTGGGGAAAACTTTAAATTAACTACCATATTTTTCTATGACTCACAGTATAAAAAAAAAAAAAAAAACACTACATTTTTTTCCTATGATTCATACACAAGTGTCATCTTTTAAGAAAAATAGACCCCTATGATGGCTTTAACATATACATGTTCAAAAGTTTGGAGCAAGATTTAATTTATTTTTTATATTACTAAATAAACAAGATTAAATTAACATTGAGAAAGTTGATAATTGATCATAAAATACATAATTCGTTATTACGGAATTCTATTCCAACATGTTTTTCATAAAGGAACAGTGAAAGTATGTTCCATCTAGCGCTACTGAAAGTATAATTTCAGTAGATATGTATACGTAAAAAACAAAGAAAAGCATTGTGTGAGGCCTAATAAATTGCAAACTCACAGATCCGACATTCACTGTGTTCTGTATTGGTGCATTTGCACAACTTGAAGGAAAAAGCCAATTTCAAATCTTTAGAAAGATTTTCAGGGACAAAGCTGATGAAATTTAGATGAATTACTGTGAAGCAACAGGAAGCCAGAGTTGTATGCCTATCTACAGCGGTGTCCTTCACAATATCTGTGAAACCTCGCTCATGAGGCCTTAGGTCATAGCATTGTTCTGCAACCTTTTAGCCTACCTTCCATGCTGAAACAAGTCAATAAATACAGGCAACCACATTTATCTTTCTCTTAGGATATTAAATAACACTTAAAATGAATATGCAACACCCTTATTCAAGCCTAAATACAAAGTTTCAGGCAACTTGCCAAACTGCCCACACAAAAGTACTTAGGCCTCTTTTACAATAAAAGCAATACCTTAAATATGAAACAAAACTATTAAATTCAAATGTCAATGATCTCTACATCCCTACATCCACACTACTAGTCCAAATCACTTTTAGGGAAACCCTGTGCAACAAAAATAGTCTTTGCTAATGTTAGGCACTGAAAAAGAGAAACAGAGGCTGAAGATGAAAAAAAGAGAAGGCTGAAAAGGAAGCTTCAACACTTCAGTTATCTACCGAATAACCACTGTTAAAAAAAAGCAAGTGAAAAAGAAAGAAAACAATCTGTGAATGCTTTTACACTCTGCAGACATACTCTAATGACAGACCTCGCCATGCTGATTTCAACAAACAACACTGTTTGCTTCTCAAAATCCTTCTGATAGTAATCACAAAGTAATCCTAAGCAAAGACATTTACTTCTAAATGCACAAAAGTTATCTAGATAACCAAACCAGTACACAATAATTAAAATGTTAAATGGCTCCACCTATATATGTGTCATTATAATAGACTAAAACACGGTTAGTTGACATGCTGAAGAAATAGCTAGGGACCAGCTGGTGTTTGTCTTACTCTTTTGTTTGGGCTTTGCCATGCAACCTGTTCGCAAGAATAGCGAGTTAGTTGGCCCCAAAACCATCCAAATGTATCAATAAGAGTTCTTAAAAAGACAGTGTCAGTTACACTTATTGCAATTGTCTTAGAGAACAATATATGGTGCAGCTGGCTCATGCAAATAAGTGAAAAACAGGTTATTATATTTTACTAAAGGACTCAGCATACTGTTTTTCTTTAAAAAAAAAAATCTCTCATAACCAATGAGATATATATATATATATATATATATATATATATATATATATATATATATATATATATATATATATATATATGTATGTATGTATGTGTGTGTGTGTGTGTAGCAGATGATACAACCATGTGTGTGTGTGTGTGTATATATATATATATATATCTCAGATGATATAACATCATATGCGTGTGTGTAGAAATGTATACATAGATATAGATATATATACATATACACACACACACATACATAAACGTGTGTCGTCGAGAAAAGATGTGTGAGACTAGGGAGGAGATATGGCGATGGCTGCCTATTAAAACAACGGTTACTGACGTCATAATGCAAAGTTTAAAAATATCGGTTTTTCAAAAACATAATAGAAACTATGTTAACGACGCGCCTTATAAACGAAATCGTGGCTTATATAAATAATAATGCCTCGTGTGTGGAAGCGTGTCTTTAATGTGGCTGTAATTTCCTGACACGTGATCATTCTAACTTGATCAGCAACTCTAGATACTGCAAGTAGTTATTTTACTACATACCTCGCCAATATACCTGCGTGCCCTGTTTTTCTTTTTTTGTTTCCATTTTGGAATGTGGTACAACACTCCTCCCAAACTACAGTTAATATGTTTTTACTACAGAACAATGAGATTACTATATGGTCAAGTATAAGCTATAAGTAACTTATAACCATCAATATAGTTTGATGGAAGAAGAATAAAAACAAGACTGAATAGATATTCAAACATAAATAACAACAAATCATTAATATATCAAACCTCATTTGACTTATACAAAAGTTCCTCCTTTGTAGCTATTAGAATAAATTGTTTTGAAATGGCTGCATCAAAAGCTATTATGTGTATAGCATAATAGGTCGGATAGCAAAATACAACTTTATAACTTTGTTTTTGGGGATGGTTGAAACTTTTGTCAAGTTGTTGTCTATTCTTTCCCCTTTCAAGTTAAGGAAGAACATCAAAAGACCTTAATGCAGTTCCTGCATTACAAAAAAAGAAACCAACTTTATCATCCTCTTCTGTTTCATTTCACATTATAGAGTGTTTGTGTTCAACTTAAGCCTTTGTCTTAGTTCGTTAACTTTGGTGAGTTAGATCAACCTGCGCTCGTGCTGATAATAGAAATTTGGCTAACGACACGCTAACGATGAGTGATATAGAAAATAAGGAACTCACCCTCCATACCTACCATTATGTTCAGACTTCGTCAGGTATTCTTATTGTGTGCCAACAATCGCTATAGTAACTAATAACGTCTATGGGATGTTAGTTTGATAGCTGGTTTTCTTTCTTTCTTTCTGGAAACCTGATTAGCTGAGTTAGCCAATTGTTAGCCGGACGAAATGCCTTGCTTTCAATGTTTGCAAATCACTCACTATGCAGCTGTTGCGTTCAGAGAGAGAGAGAGAGAGAGAGAGAGAGAGAGAGGGGAAGGGCGCGCTCCCGTGGGTAGCAGTGGATGTCCGATTCGTTAACGCACTGTTCTTTTGAGTCGAATCTATTCAACGACTCACTTGAACTAGAAAACAAAACCTGTGAATCAGAAACGTACAGCCAGAACAGTAGTGTGATTCTCGAAAAAAATGGCTGTTCATTTAAAGTGCATCAAATACATAAATCACAACCAGAATCCCATAAACGAGTGGCTTGTATGATCCTGTGAATCTCAACGGTTATCTGAATCCATCTGATTCACTTAACAGAAAAGTATCACTTTAGTTAAGTCAGACCAAAACCGTAATACAGTATACAATTATCAGAATCATTCCCTAGAATCATGTTTACAACGAAACGGAGTTGATTTTATTACGAAAAGTTATTTTAGTGTTGTTAAATATTATTGAAAATTTTATTCAGGCTGCAACAATCTGTTCTGGCACACATGAAACTAAACAAAAAAACGTATTAAACAACATTTATTGAAACGTTCATTAGCACGTAAGTTTGCCACGCTGGGATATTAGGAACCACGTGGTGACGCAATTACGTACTCACGTAAAAGAATCACAGAATTGCTTCAATGAACTGTTCTAAGGAACCGTTCATGAAATTGAGTCGGATTAGGCGCGTCCACGCAGCCCACCGCGTTCTGTGGAACTTAGCGACTCGCGCACCTCTGGTCACATGACCCTCTCAACTATTCTTCATCTAGATTGCTACAGTGGAACTGTGGTTTACAGTTATTATTATGAACTGAGGTATGAGAGTTATACACAACATATGTGGAGATATGGCTTCCGTTAGTAGTAATGAGAAGGAAGTTGACAGTAATTTAGTATTTAGTATTCATTTTAACCAGCACTGTAAACAAATGTCCTTTAAAAAAAAACACGAGGTGCAGCTGGTACCCGTATGTAATTAGCCCACGTTACAAAACATACCTTTTATTAAACGATTATCCTCAGTTTATATTCTCTTAACCACAATAATTTTTGCTAATAATCCATCTTGTCCACAAAACTTTTTTTTAAATAACTTGGAGTTCCCATGAGTAAATGGGTGTTTTCAGCTTCAGCTATGGGTAATTTTTTTAATAAATTCTCTTAAAAGACTTTTCATGCTAGTTTAAGTAGTCTTAGTAGGCCTAGCTTAAATGTTCAAATGTTCTTTTTTGATCTAAAAAGTCAACATTCCCACCACACCTCAAAATATGTATTATGTTAATTAGTTTTCTGTGGTGGAAATGACATTTTATATATTCTTGGAATAAAATGGTTGACTTCTTTGTCTTGCTGAGGTAAATTTAACAGCTAACATTTTATTTATCCTAAAACTCACTATCAAATAGGCGTAAAAATGCATAATTCACAGCTTGACTGGAAATTATGCACAATGTTTATATCCTGCAGCCTTATGCACTTAAATGAGGGCTAAAATGTATTTATTCCAGTTCATGTAGCCACACCTCATGGTGGCATCATCCTAAAAACTTGCATTTAAAGCCCCAGCGTCCTTTTTTCCCCCTGCATTTGACTATTACTATCTATAATAGAGGTACACAAAGTTGCTTTCTCTCCTTCCTCAAGGTTTCCATTCAATATTTCTTTCGCAAACACAGATAAGCACTAAATCGTCACTATTCTGCAACTGCATGAAACTGAAGGAAATTTGGCTGTTATTTGAGAGAGCAGATACCTATCACGTCCCCTGCACTGCTTCCCTCAACTTGCACACACACACACACTATGTAGGGTGGGGGAGGGGTAGAGGACTCGCACAAGAAAACACATGAAAGTAAAGGCATCAGGGTTTGTTTACAGTTACTTTATTATTTAAAGGTCAGAATTATATAGCATATTTAGAAGTGCAGATAGCTTTAGTCAAGCTTATGTAGAAGAAAAGTACCATTCTGCATTATCTTTATTCAAATAAGCAAGTATATAACTTGTGCATGACAAAGGTTTTTGCAGAACAATCAATCATTCAAGGAAATTATTGTATTTATTTAATAATTGTTATAAGGCATACAGATTAATAGTCATTATGACACTCCTAATGCTTACTAAGACAGCATGCATTTATTGTGACGCAGAAACCATGTTGATTGTAACTGGAATAGGAGCGTAACCTCGGGATGTAGTGTTTCTTTAGAAGTGAGAAGTACTTTAAACACCCTCAGGCGAAGGACACAGAGCTGTTGTGCAATTATTCAGTTGAGAAAACGTTATTGAAATTACTCAAATACAGAGACCTACAAAAGTCACTTTAATGCGTTTGTGGAATATCCAAAATCTGACCTTCAAAACATGAAAAATGCTATTAACTTCATTCAATATGACAACTTCTATATATATTCTGTGCATTTAATATGAAAGGCTGCTTGTCCTTCTGTACCAGTCAAACTCTTCTGCTCTTTAAGTTTGATATTATGCATGTGAATGAAGCGCCAACTTCACCATCCCCCACATTTCCACACCCAACCCTCATGGAAAGGAAGATGCAGCTCTTGGGAATCTCCCTAAGGCCTTTTGCTTTTGCATTGTTCTTGTGTGTGGACTTAAATGCCATGTTATTTTATTTTTTTTATGCCCAGACTTTCATTGGTTTCATCTATGGAAACATTGTCACACATTATTTGATAAGTAAGAAGGGGCGTAATAGCAGGTAACTATATAGACTTGTCATGAAAATTAAGCATTAATCTTTTTTGCATGAAGAATATATATATATACATCTGAAAAGTGTATGTTTATATATATATATATATATACTTTTTTGACTTTATGCATAAAAGGGTTTTGGTTGAATTTGGTTGAATTGGATGAATCAATCAATCTATCTATCTATCTATCTAATCTCTGTATCTGTGTGTGTATAGTGCAGTAAAATCGATTAATCATGATTAATCACATCTAAAAGTTTGTAAATATATCTGTATATATATATATGTATATACACACATGTATATATACACACACACACACACACATATATATACATATATATATATGTTTGCAAACTTTTGTTAGATACATTTAATCACGATTAATCGATTTGACAGCATTACTATATACATTATATATACACTGTAAAATTGATTAATCATGATTATTCACATCTGACATGTTTGTAAATATATATGCATACCGTATACACACACATGTTTACAAACTTTTATATTAGATACGATTAATCGATTTTAGAGTACTACTGAAGAATATATATATATATATATATATATATATCATTCTATTTATTGTTCTATCGTTCTATCTATCTTCTATATATCTATCTATCTATCAGTCGATCGTTCTATCATTCTATCTATCTATCTATCGTTCTATCTATCATTCTATCTATCTTCTGTCTATCGTTCTATCTATCATTCTATCTATCTATCTATCTTTCTATCTATCTTTCTATCTATCTATCGTTCTATCTATCTTTCTATCTATCTTCTATCTATCTATATGTAAATATATAGTACTGTGCAAAAGTCTTAGGCCACCATTAGATGTTGTTTTAGCAATGGGATAATGACCATATATAATTATTTCTCAGTCTCTTTATTATAATATAACCAGGAAATACAGGACATTTGTTTGCAGTATTAAAAAAACAGGAAAGAAAAAAAAAAAAAACAACTTCTATAGGCTAAAGTGGCAAGTATTTAGTGACTTCCCCTTACACTTGAGCAATAGCAGGAACCTGCTCTCTTAAACCTAAATGGAATGGAAAAGGACTGGAAGGCCAAGAAAACTTTCAAAATCTGATTAGAAGTTTCTCAGATTTTCATGTTTGAGAAAATGGAAGCCATTTTGTTCTGATTGTTCTGTGTGTGTCATTCAAAGTATGTAAAGTAGTACAACTAGATATTTTGCTACATATAAAGGTATTTTAAAGATTCTGAAGTGTCAAAAGGTCATTCGGTTTAACCATCCAAAGGCCAATACAGCCATTTCATTTGTAATTAAAATATCTTAAAATGTAATAAATGTATTTGTTTTTTTATTCTGGCATGATTTTATAACATCATATATCAACATAGCGCAAAATAGTATTAAAATTATGTGTATAGTCGTTGCTTTGTTATAAGAAAGAATGTCTGAAAAAAATGAATTTCATTGATGTCATTCGGAGTAACCAATATAAAGGAATATAAAGTCATGCGGTCAATATCATGTGACAGGATGTGACATTATTCAGACACCTGAAAAGGACCCCACGGTGATGAAGCAAAGTTACTAACTCTCTCCTAACTATTTGAAAAATTCATGTTTTCGCTTGCTCATACGCATGTCCCGAAACATCAGGTCATTCGGTACAACCGCTATAAAACATGGAAAATGTTGTAATATTTTAAAAACTTGTCCTAAATATAAAATGTTTGATTGTCCTTTTGCTAGCTAGCTAGATATCAGCCTGTTAGCATTGTTTGAAAATACTGTCATTCGGTATAACCAAAAGTGTCATTCGGTAAAACCTAAATTTTTGTTAAACCAAAGGACTTTTTTGGTGACAAATTTTGTCCATCTTGTAATAAATGACAAAAGCAATGTTAATTGATTATAAAAACCACAATCTCATTGTTAACACTTAATAAAACTTCAAAATTAATTAAATCTCCATTATATTTTTTGACACTTTTAAAAACCTTAACGTCAATGAATATATCCAAATCAAATTTGGCTCATTAAAATGCCCAAACCTTTGTAGTCTCATAAAGAATTTCTTTGCCTGGAACTATTAATTTCTGTCTCCAAAGTCAAACCTCCCATTCTTTTGTAGCTACAGTAATTCCATTGAAGAGTGTCCAAGCAGTGCTATGTTGTATGGTTCCCATTCATCTCTGCTCTGAATGCTGGCTTACAGACGAATGCTCTATTGCAATCATTTCTCTGAGAGAGGGGCTCTCAGTTGCAGCCCACAGCTGTCAGCAGGGCGACACAGTCAACAAATCCACATCAGTCTCTGTTCGGGAGTAATAATTGTCCAAACATCTCGAGAAGCTCTTTTTTGATTAAATGTTTAGTACACACTAAATGATGTCACTCCAAGTCTCCAACCCAGTTGTTAAGTCTTCCAGTTGCTGGTTTCCATCAATGGAAAGTATTGCGCAGCATGAAGGGGGAAAGTTTACAAAATAGACCCTTTAAGAAAGATTGTTCAGTAGGTCTCCCAGTTAATGCCTGATCTAGAGATTTAGCTCTTGATAATCCTGACAATAATCGGCCAAGTCACAGCAGCACATACTTACTACATGGCTCTCTTGTTTTATATATGCAGGCCTGTGTTTTTCATATATGTCAATTAGTGTTTTATATCTATAGACCTTATGTAGCCCCTCCCCCTTTCAGCACTGAACTCATTCAGTGATATCCATGAAATAAACACGTTTTAGACTACCAGATATAAATACGTCTTAGACGCTCAATTTCAGCAGTTTTACCATGAATACAGACAAGTACCACCACCACCAAAAGTAAGTAACTGTGTCTGCTTTAGGCCTATAAAACACAGACTCATTAATTGTGACACATTTAACAGATTTAACAGAAACATGAAAAGAAAAAAAAAAGATATTTCATCATACCTTTAGTCAGTATAGAGCCGCATTCTTCATGGCACAGGAAGTTTGTGTCAAATGTGCCAATCAAAATGTGACTTTGTCAAACAGACTGTCCTCAACTAAAATGTTGTATAGTAGCCTAATATTAAAAAGCCTATGCTCTTGGCAACTGTGTTTTTTAAATAGTCTTTTCTATTTCATCTATTTTCACATACTTCTTGACAGGGGCAGGATAGTCTGGATAAGGGTATTTTGATATTTTTAATTGTGAACTTAATACATTCAACAGTATTAATGACAAAAGTATTATTTTCTGTAGCCTATATATAATGGTGTAGCCTATATATAGTATATACCCCAAACTGGGGTTCGTGAAGGAACTGCAGGGGTTTTTTGAGTTTAATGCAAAGCTAATAATTAAATAAACCATAAAAAATATAATAAAAATGTGTTTAAAAGACAAACGCCTTTCAAAGACAAAGCAATACATGGTTAAATGACTTACTGAGTGAAAGTAAGTACTGAGTATTTCAAAATGTAATATAATCTAATTACAACTACTTAATTTTTGAAATTTGATCACGTAATCCAGATTACATGTAATCAGTTACTACCAAGCACAGTGTATATATATATATATATATATATATATATATATATTAGGGCTAGGAAGCGATTCAAATTTTTAATCTAATTAATTACATGATGTGGTGATTAATTAAATTAATCGCAAATTTACATCAAATTTGGCTGAGAAATTATCCCCAATAGATCATTTGAAGTCATTATTGTGTAAAGCATCAAATAGACATTACAAAAAGTAGATTCAGAAAGAATTTTTTTATTTTGATTCAACATAGAATTTATTGCACAAACTTTTGGACCATGAGGTTGAGTAAATGATGACTGAATTTTAATTTTTGTGTGAACTATATATTGATTTTTTTTTTTTTTTTTTTAGTTATTTTTTATCACTATGGAAATATGAAATTGAAAGTAAAGATATGGTTAACTGATGTTTTATGAATTATTTTCTTAGTGAAGTTAATTTACTGAAGGCTATAAGAAAGCTAGGCTACTAAGTTTATTAAATTAATTCACAATATGTGCACATCTAATGTAATTAACGTGTTAAATTCACACCCCTAATATATATATATATATATATATATATATGTAAACTTGAATGTCTCAAGAAGTAATTTCTCACATAAATCAATTTTTTTTTTTTTTTTTTTTTTTTTGTCATTTAATAAGTGGGATAGTTTACACTCAGATGGCCATTATCAGAAAATAAATTCTTAGGAAGACCTAATCAGTTTATTTTCATGATAATGGCCATCTGACTGTACATTATCGCTTGCATAATGACTCACATTATCACAGTGTTCTGTGATGTCGTTTACACAGCGTTAACTTGAGGGGAAGATATTAACAGAGCTTTGATGTCATCTCTTCTCTCATGAAATTCTTTCCGAATTCACAACGAATGTGTTTGTCAGATGTAAAGATTGACAAGACAAACTAGATAACATTAAACCATGAGTCAGTGCTGCTACCTGCAATCTAAAATGAGAACATTTTAACTACATTTATTTATCTACTCTATAGGCCTGTTCATTAATTTACATTTATAAAGCTTATAAATCTGTGCTGAATTGCATTTCACCTGGATTATTCTTGCTCCATCCCGAGTCTCTGTCACACAAACCAGTCTAGAATGTTAATCAAAGGCACCACATGTGACACAGAGGCCTCCCGCTCATTTCCCATTGTTCTGACATCACAAAGGCTTTGGGGGCAGCCAGGAATCGGGAATGGCATTATTATGTCTGGGATGATGAAACCCTGTAAAAGACCTTATAGATCCAATTCTAATCAGATTTTGAAAGGTAATGAAGTTTTTAGTTCAGTGTTTTACACACAACATTCTTATGTACTCTGTTGCAGATCCTGGTTTTGTGATGTAGTTTCGAAACAATTACAGTAATCAATAGTGAGGCGCCTTTGTTTACACTGCTCAGATTAACCTCTCTGAGAAGGAAATGATTGTTTTGTTGTCTGAGTTCATTAAAATACACTTCACCTCAGTATATCCCACTGATTTTTAAACAATATAATCTCGCCCATCCAGTCCAACTAGATAGTTTGTCATGTTTCTCTGATAGTTCCACTTCCTAATAAGCTTGTTCTGCAGTCACAATAAATGCCCGGCACTGTGCCGCGTCCTCAACGTTTGCTGAAAGGGGGTTGTATTCCCCTGGGGGATAATATCAAGCCAAATGGCCAGTCAGCCAATAATGATGGAGAAAAGTAGGGCAGAAGGCATCATCACAACGTTTGGAGAAAGAAAAGCTAGTCACTCATTAGGTGACACATGAACAACTTTTATATCTACACACACAAACACAAAACAAAAACATCACTGATAAAAAAAAAAGAGTAAAGTAAACTTAAAAATACAAATTTGCCTTACAAATAATGATGCATACTTTGGGTTTTCATGAAGCAAGTTCTGCATTATGGCTGCTAGAATAACAGCACAGCTAAGCAAACGCAATACATTCATGAAAACAGAGTTAATTAAACGGCGCTATGATGTGTCTGTGTGAGTGTGTATTGAGCAGACGGCACACATGTGTGATGGCTGCGCTCTGAGTGGCTTGTGAAGTTTGCTGAAGACTGTTTTTGTCTTGATGTGTCAGGAGCAGCTGACTTCATTGTTCTGCTTCGACTGCTCGCTGTCAAGAATGAACCGCATACAAATGTGTTCTCCCCATTAATCCAAAGATTGTGATATGTGAGATTATCATAGTCACTCATGTTTGCTATGGCTCATACTAAAAAAGAGGGCTGCGAACAAACCCCAAGTATAACTTTTTGACTATTTTTCAAATAAATGATTGATTTCCTATGTCATAAATCAATGAACTTATGCTTAAAAACAATAAAAAATTTTTTTTTTTTTTTTTAAAAGGTCACTCCAGATGAAAAAAAATGAACAAATATAACAAACTTTATAAGTAAGAAGCACTTCCTAAAACTTTCTAGAACTGTTTAGAACTTTCTGGAACTTTCTAGGACTTTTTTTTAGAACAAGTTATAACTTATAGTTATAGCGACTCCCATGATATGATTGGAAAGCACTTTGGGTGTACAGTTGTACATAGAAAATGCGCTATATAAATATACCATGCAAATATGTAAATGCAAATATATAGCTCTAGTATGCTACTCTCTAAAAAATGCTGGGTTAAAAACAACCCAAGTTGGGTTGAAAATGGACAAACCCATTGAATGGGTTGTTTTAACCCAGCGATTGGGTTGTTTTAACAAAGTTATTGGGCTGTTTTAACCCAGCGAATGGACTGTTTTAACCCAGCAATTGGGTTGTTTTAACCCAGCAAATGGGTTGTTTTAACCAAGTGATTGGGTTGTTTTAACCCAGCGAATGGACTGTTTTAACCCAGCAATTGGGTTGTTTTAACCCAGCGAATGGAATGTTTTAACCCAGCAATTGGGTTGTTTTAACCCAGCGAATGGAATGTTTTAACCCAGTGAATGGGCTAGAAATGTTTGCCTAACCTGCTGGGTAGTTTTATTTAACTCAACTATTGTATAAACATTACTGTATTTCTTGCTTAAAATGAAACCAAAATATGTTTTAAATTAACATTTATTAATGTGTTTAATAAATGAACATTTATCAATAAGTTTAATGAATAATAATTCAACTATAAAATTAAATTGCTCATCAATAAATGTTCACCTTTTGATTATTATTGTTGCCTCTAGTAATTATGTGTCTGATTTTTAATTTCCAATCTATTTTGGGTTCATTTTAAGCCAGCCATAAAGTAATTTTTAAACAATAGTTGAGTTAAATAAAACTACCCAGCACATTGGGCAAAAATTTAACCCAACCGCTGGATTAAAACAACCCAGTCGCTGGGTTTGTCCATTTTCAACCTATTTTGGGTTGTTTTTAACCCAGCATTTTTTTTAGAGTGTACCTAGCAACCACCCACAACACCATAGCAACATGATAAAACCACTCAAAACACCTTATCAACCCTAAGCGATGCCCTGACAACTTCCCACACCACCCTAGCAACAGAACTTTCTTTAAGTTGTTACCTTTAATCTTTGTTTTTGCAGTAGTGGTATCATTATTGTATTGTGTTACTATATTTTTAATCGGATAAATCATTATTTAAATAAAATAAATAGAAAATAAATATAGTACTTAAATTACATTTTTAACCATGATTTATTTGCATTTTAAAGTTTAATTTATGTGTTTGTTGGTTAGTTAGTTTTTGGTTGGTTATAATAAAGATGGTTAAACTGTCAGATACCATTAAGTCTTTTTACAAATCAGCTGTAAATAAATTACATTTGGTAAAAGTTACTTAAACTTAATCTTTATATATTTACTTATTTATTTGCATCTTTTTTAAGTTTATTTTATGTGTTTGTTTGTTAGTTGGTTTTTGGTTGGCTGCCAAACTGTCAGATCTCATTTACTGTACCATCCAGTCTAATCTCTTTACAAATAAGCTTATTTAAAGGAAGCATTCCAACTTTTGTTTTTTATAACACCAAGTTTAACTACTTTTGTCTCCTTCAAAAATGATTTTGAAGATGGTGGGTTTGCCAATAAACACTACAGAATGGCAGAATGTTCCAAACTTCAGGCTGTGTTAGAGGCAGGTTAGGGGTCTTTTGTCCTGCAAATCCACCATTGTGGGTAAAAATCTTGGAGCTTTTGAAATGGAAACATGCGGCTTGACGTGATGTGACACAGACAGTGGGGGGAAACGCTCTGATCCAGAATGTTAAGCTTGTACATGCTCGCTAAAGGTTAACACCTCATCTTGCTGACTATGTTGACTTTTTAAGAAGTTTTGTCAACCAAGAAGAATTCTATCAAAATCAACTCCCCTACAGTACGTGAGATGGCAGAAGCTGGGAAAACACCTTTGAAAATAACTTCCTGTCTCTTGAAATGGAGATTACAATTTCCCCAATGATGGACTTTGAGAAATGAAAACTATGTGAACAAAGAGAAATTCTCTGCCTGTACATGAAAGCAATTAAACAGGATGTGCTGCTTAGTCTGCTGGTCAGGAGGGAAATACAACTAATAATAATGAAATAAAATATAAATAAAAATTTAACAAATAATAATAATTAAAAAAAAGGCAAATAACTTGATCATGAGCAGGTTCCTGAAGGTAACTGGAAAGTTTTATTTTGCTTTCAGTTCCTTTTTTTAAGCATTATGATGTATGTGTAATATATATAGTGGATGACTCTTCTAGCAGAATAAATGTGCTGCTTGGTGAGTTTTTCAGCTACATTATAATTTTTAAGAGACTTTATGAATTTTAATGATATAATGCTGTTGGAAAACACTGTGAAATCTGGTTCCTGGAGCAAAACCAGGCAAGTGGTGCTAACTGCAGAACCAAATGACGTCCAGCTCCACCTTGAATGTAACAAGTGTGCCGCACAAGTCCTGAAAAGTGAAGCCAAAACGTTTCAATCGCCCCCAGGTGGCTGGCCCCAGTATAGGTCATAAACCCCGCCCACTGTAGGGTCAAATGACACTTCAAATAATTTTTTTCCAAAGATGGTTTCTGTCATTTTAGGTAGTTTTTATCACGCTGATGTAAGTTTAAGTGTTAGTTGTTTTTTTTTAAATAAAATTGGTTTTAGTTAGTTATTTGATGCTATAAAAACACGAGTGTGATGTCAGCGCAAAGATGTCAGCACCATATTGGGATATTGGTGGCTTCACTTTTCTACAGTGGAAGAGAGTGAAGATGCGTCATCCATCTTTTTTTACAGTCTATAGCAGGGGTGTCCAAACTCGGTCCTGGAGGGCAATTGTCCTGCAAAGTTTAGCTCCAACTTGCCTCAACACACCTGACTGGAAGTTTCTTGTATGCCTAGTAGACCTTGATTAGCTGGTTCAGGTGTGTTTAATTGGGGTTGGAGCTAAACTCTGCAGGACAGTGGTCCTCCAGGAGCAGGATTGGACACTCCTGGTCTATAGGATGTAATGGGTGGAGTTTGACCTAATCCAGCTCCACCTCTGTGGACCTAATGGGTGGAGTTATATTTAGCAATAGGGTTATGGGTGGGGTTAGGGTGTGGTTGGACCGTCTAGCTACACCAATCACATCCAGCAAGGGAGAGTTATAGATGTCAAGCTCCACCCACTGGTTCTGCTGTGATCAGCCTCTCAAACTAGGGGAGAACTACTGGTCAGTGTGATTTTGCCAAGACATGTTACTGGATCAATAGCTATATATTTTTTTTGGATCCTGGAACAACGTTCCTGTCCAAAAATGTAGTCCTAACCCTATCCCTTAACCTCATAAATTATCCCTAAAATCAGAGGGAAATGACAGGTGAATAACACTGATGTACAAGCACCTAACCTTTGTTGTAAGCCTAAACTTGACTCTTAAATCTTATTGGTTGTTTGAAATGTTGTTCCAGGATCAACAAAGATGTTGTGGTGAAGATGTGGTGAAATCACATTCACTGAGAAGGTCTAGTGTAGAGACACTTTGTGGTAACATATTATATATATATATATATATATATATATATATATATATATAAAATCACTCTCACCATGTTCCTCCAAACATGTTTATGACTACCTTTCATACAAGTTTCAAAAGATATTTTTGTGTGAGCTATTTCTGAAAGGGTCACCAGGCCCCAACCTCATTTGTTTCAGGTTTGCGTGAGCGTCTCGGAGATATCACATCTCTCTAAGAGAAGCGTTCATGACAGTTATGAGAGCAGTCATGGGTCTGCAGTACAATGGCAGCAGTGTTCAGCCTCCCAGAGCAAACCCTCTGTCAGCACACCACACCAGCTCTCTTTAATATACAAATACTTGAAGGTACCACACCTAATAAATCCTCCTCAAGCACTGCAACAACTAGATCATTGTAACTCTATAGCTAACATAGCTAAGTTTTCTTCCCAAGATTGTGTGTGTGTTTGTGTGGTCCTGGTAAACGAATGCAATCTCGCAGCAATTCGTACGTGTTTTATGAGGCGGTTAATTCTTATGAATTCATATGACCTCACTCGTACGTTTTCATATGATTGGTTTGATGGGTAGTTAAGGGGCGGGTTTAGGGGTGGTCCTTCCTGGTGATGCTTTTTGAAAAAAAAAAATCGTACAAATTGTATAAAAGTGCACAAATTCGTACGAATTAGCCACCTCATAAAAGGACCAAATGTCCCCACAAAGAAAGTAATACAAGTAATTTTTGAATTTTTTTGGTCCCCATGAAGGAAACTGTTTACAAATCATACTAAATGATGTTTTTTGAAATTGTAAAAATGCAGAAAGTTTTCTGTGAGGGTTGTGTTTAGGGTTATTGGATAGAATATACAGTTTGTACAGCATAAAAACAATTATGTCTCTGGAAAACCATGAAAATCCTACGTGTGTGTGTGTTGTAACACTTTACAACAAGGTTTATTTGTTACTACAAAACTACATTAATTAACATGAAATATTGTGCAATACTTCTACAGCATTTATTATTAGTTAATGTTAATTTCAGCATTTACTATTTTCAAAGTTCAAACATGATGAAAGGTGACAGAATGACATTTCTACAAAAGACTACAAAAATTTCAAATAAATGCTGTTCTTTTGAACTTTCTATTCATCAGAGAATCCTGAAAAAAATGTATCATGGTTTCCACAAAAATATTAAGCAGCATAATTGTTTTCAACATTGTAAATAATAATAAATGTTTCTTGAGCAGCAAATCATCATATTAGAATGATTTCTGAAGGATCATGTGACACTGAGGACTGGAGTAATGATGCTGAAAATTATCACAAGAATTATTATATATTATTAATATTTTAAAAGTTATTTTAAATTGTAATAATATTTCACAATATTAGTTTTTACTGTATTTTAAATCAAATAAATGCAGCTTTGGTGAGCAGAAGATACTTCTTTCAAAAACATTTGAAGTGTATAAATGTGCATAAATATACAGATACTTTGTCTTTGATAAAACGGTGCATTTTGAAAGAATAATTAAATTGGAAGAATTAAGATTGGGGTTATCTTTCTCCAGTAATATGGCCTGGGAACGTCTTGGCCCCTGAGGGTCTAGGAATCTGATCCATACTCTAATCTCTCTCTATCGGCTGTGACACACACTGGTGCTGACAGGGGTCCTCCCAGCAGCCCCCTCCCCCGGCCCATGATCCCACACACAGCTGGGACAGTGCGCCTGCGTGGGAAAAGACAAGCATGCAGCAGCATACTGCACTCACAATAAGTGCTGAGAATGCCATGCATCTTTTGTCACATGTTAATCGTTTTCCAAATTTTTGTTGCCCTGTTGGCGGTCCTTACAGACTTCCAAAGCTCTCTAGGAAATATCAGACTTCATAAAGTAAACTATTAAGAAATTAGCTGTAGCCCAAATCATAATTTATCATGAGCAGGTGGTGACTTGAGCCAGTAAAGAACCACCTAGCAACCACCCTAGAAACCACATATCATTTGCATAGCAACACCCTGGCAACCACCCACAACAAGTGGCGGCAAGTTTTACACCTGCAAAAAAAAAAAAAAAAAAAGTTTCTTCCTCTGTATTTTTGTTGTGTTTTTCAGTACAAAGATCTAAACATTTTTAAATCAATATACATTTACTTGAGAAGCAAAATAACATTATATGAAGTCTTGTTTTCTGAAAAAAAGATTGAAATTAAGTGACTTTACACTTCATACAAGAACATATGTCTGCCAGTGGTATAAGAAAAACTGGTTTTCCCTTTAAATTAAGTTTATTTTTCTTACTCAATTGGTAGATATTTTTTCTTGTTTAAGCACAGTCATTTAATTTTGATAAATTTTTCAGGACTTGTTATCTTACATCATTTTGCTACTCAAGTAAATGCATCTTGATTTAAGAATGTTTAGATATTTGTACTGTACTTTTTTTTTTTTTTTGCCGTGCACCACACATTTTTTAAAAAAATGTAAAAATATTTTTTTATACATATTCCTTCATTGTTTTAAATACAGAATGAGTCATTTTAAAGAAGAGAGAAATAATTATTTTATTTTTATAAATCGGTTAAATAGACATAAATGCAACAAAGGAGAAAGATTCATAGATATAGTCTGAATTCTGAATTAGGCCCATACTCTTTACAAATGTAGAGAAAATTAGGAAGAAAATCATAAAACACAAGTGACGGCAGCAGAGAGTTGGATGTACATTGTATATTGCATAATTGTATAACATAATTATATAATGTTCTAATAGCAAGTGATGTGTTCGTAAAATAAGAAATAACAAAAAAACATGAAAGAACATGTAAATAGATTAATTTCCTTTTAGTCTCCCCTGGTCAGAACCGGACGGCCAAGCAAAAAAAAAAAAAAAAAAAAATTTATATATATATATATATATATATATATATATTTTTAATTTTTTTTTTTTTTTTTTAAAAACTGGGTCGAACAAAAATAACCAATATGTAATATGTGTTCAAATGTTGAGATTGATATAAGGTTTAAATAAATAGTTTTGATTTGTATGTAGCTATTAGGGCCCTGTCCCAAATGGCACCCTACTCGCGGTCTTCCTAGGAGTCTGCACTTTCGTGATGTTACGCCGCTTCGACTGTCGGGTAAAAGTCTACTGCAAAGCTCGCTTCAGTGCGCATCGAGGGTGCATATCGACCGCAAAGGGGGCGCTCACGAGCCCCCTTCTGAAACCTAAAATGAAAATAGGACGACACCTTAGAGTCCGTTGCACTTATAGGATACGCGCACACCTCCAAGTGTGTCTGATTGCATCCTGCAGTACTGCCCCCTACTACAAATCACGCCCCCTACTACAAATCATGCCCCCCACTACAAATCACGCCCCTACTACAAATCACGCCCCCCACTACAAATCATGCCCCTACTACAAATCACACCCCATACTAAAAATTACGCCCCTACAAATTACGCCCTACTACAAATCACACCACTACTAAAAATTACACCCCTACTAGAAATCACGCCCCTACAAATCACACCCCTACTACAAATCACGCCCCTACTACAAATCACACTGCTACTACAAATTACGCCCCTACTACAAGTTACGCCCCTACTACAAATCACACTGCTACTAAAAATTACACCCCTACTAGAAATCACGCCCCTACAAATCACACCCCTACTACAAATCACGCCCCTACTACAAATCATGCCCCTACTACAAATCACACCCCATACTAAAAATTACGCCCCTACTACAAATCACACCACTACTAAAAATTACACCCCCTACTACAAATCACGCCCCCTACTACAAATCACACCGCTACTACAAATTACTCCCCCTACTACAAATCACGCCCCTACTACAAATTACGCCCCTTACTACAAATTACGCCCCCTACAATGAAACAGCCAATTAGCACCTCCCTCTAGAATCATCACTAGTACCGCTCTTCTTCTACTTTCCTTGCTTTTTAAGCTTCACTATCGCCACCTAGTGATAAGCATACAGATCATATTACATTGATCAGCAGACACTGTAAGTCATCCTGTTTGTTTTTCCTCAGTTTTAAAAGTATTTTAATTATGAAACTACAGTCAATTTTAATTTTATTTAAGGGGTAGGGTTAGTGTAAGGTTTAGGTTTGAGGGTAGATTTTAAGCTATAATTACCATAGGTCTGTATTTGATTATATAATTTCATTTTACTAATAGCTGTTATTTCATACTTAAAGGGATAGTTCACCCAAAAATCATTTTCTCACCCCCAAGTTGTTCCAAACCTGTATGAGTTTCTTTCTTCTGTTGAACACAAAGGAAGATATTTTGAAAAATGTTTGAGACCAAACAATTTATGGACCCCATTGACTTCCATAGTATCAAAAAATATACTATGGAAGTCAATGGTATACTATGGAAGCCAAAACTGTTTGGTTTGTGACATTCTTCAAAATATCTTCTTTTGTGTTTAGCAGAAGAAAGAAACTTGAGGGTGAGAAAATGATGACAGAATTTTTATTTTTGGGTGAAACTAACCCTTTAAGTAATATTCGAGAGCAATATAAGTTAGCCTTACAAACATGTCATACATAAACATAAAATAAATATACTTTTAGTTAAAGACCTTCACGCTTGTTTCTTTGTGGGAGGCGTAACTTGTAGGGCGTGGTTTGTAGTATTGCGGGACGCAGACAGACCCTCCTCCACGCGGCGGCCATTTTAAGTTCACTAGACCGCAAGTACATATGAAGTGTGCCATTTGGGAGAGGCCCTAAAATGATTCAGAAGTTTTGCATTTTAATTTAATTGCAGTTTCAGTGAGAACACCGATTGAACAACCAGATAGTGTATGATTACATAAATAAATACTTTACATGCACAAACTCGCATGATGTTTGCTTTGTCCTAGTGAAAAGGCATCTTAACGTGATGCAACCGCTCCAATGCGCAATTCAATGTAAGATGAGTAGTGTTAGTTAACATTTTTTACATACCGTTACATTTTAACATGCACAGAAAAAAAGGGAGTTTGTATTAGATGTAGGATTACATTTTCACCTTCACTTTTCCATCTTATGACATCACTCAACTCTGACACATTTCTCTGTGGGAAAACAATAGACGTTCCTCCCTCCTGTCAAAAACACATGTAGCACTTGCTTAACAGGGAATATCATTACACTTACTTTCGCTCTCTTTAAATGCATGGGGGTTCAGCCATGATTCATGGCATGATTTCAGATTTAGAGTCAACCTCATAACCAAATAAACAAAACTAGGGGTGATTTATATGTAGGCCTATGCATATGCACAATCGTTTTGGCAAAGATGAGCGATCAAAACAAAGGCGGGGCTTTATTTGGACTTCTCGGATGCCACAGGGTCCGTTTGCACTCCGGCATCAGAATGGCGTTTTTGGCCCTGTGAGACACACCAACGCATAACGCAACATTAGTGATCCTAACTGAGCAAGGAAGTGTTTGTTTTATACTGCCCGTCCGTAATGGTGCCTGAAGCAAAATCCCTCGCAACCTGTCTGACAACTGCTGTTTTTTTTTTGTTTTTTTTTTGCTTAATTATCAACAGTGGATCTTGCTCCAACACGTCCCTTTTAGTTGTAATAAATGGTGAATTTGTACGCTTTTTTATGCTTTAGTTGTCATCATACTTTTGTCCGAGATAATTCAGATCATCCCACTCGAAACTGCCTATAACTGTGAATAATTATATTATATAACACAAATTTATCTTAATTTATAAAGAAGCTAAAAAAACAAATATTGCAACAAAGATTAGAATAACACATTTAGATTATGAGATTTCATGCAATATTATTAGATTTCATGCAATAATAAAATATCATATGCATATATTTTGTTCCCAATTTAATCTAATGATATTTAAAAATCATTTTAAATATTTTAATTAGCATTTATTAAATAAGAGTTCATATTTATGTGGAATTTATTAATCTAGATGTTGGTAATTGAGGCCATCTAGTGGTCATACACTGTTGATTCTTGTATCATGTTCATCACCTCAAAGATCATGTTTGAAGATTAACAGCCAGCAAACAACACCAAAATAATCAGGATGGTTAGACGTCAGACAGAATTACAAACAGCATTTAACTGGCAAACTACATGCAACTGAACAGGTAAACTACATAGACACGTTTGTCCTCGGTCAACTCACTAGCCCTCGATTATCTCTGGATTTTTACTTAACCAGGTTTTTGAAGAACAGCTGGAGGGAATTCCTCTTCTCCAGCTTTCGTGGCATGCTGGGCGAGGCGTCTGTGCTTCCGACCGATTTGTTGTCCGGGGCCGTTTGTGGTGCTGGGGCGGCCGGTTTTGGCTCTTCTTTGGCCTTCACGGCTGGAGCGGCTTCTGCCACAGGAGGTGGAGCCGGTGTGTCCTTCTTGGGCTCTGGTGCCTTGTGTTGATATAAATGAACGGTGGTTAATGAGATGAATTTTGAAGTTTTGTGCACATTATAATTTATATTTTGTACACTCCTGTTCAAAAGTTTGGGGTCAGTATTTTTTGAAAGAAATTAATATTTTTTGATTCAGCATGGTCACAGATAAATTGATCAGTAAAGACATTTATAATGTGACAAATGATTTGTTTCAAGCAAATGCTGTTCTTTTGTATTTTAAATTCATCAAAGAATCCTAAAAAAAGAGTGTATGATGGTTTCCACAAAAATATGAAGCAGCAGTGTTTTCAAGATTGATAGTAAGAAATGAGTAACACTTTACAATAAGGTCCCATTAGTTAACATGCATTAACTAACAATGAGCAATACATTTTGTTACAGTATTTATGAATCTTTATTATTGTTAGTTAATACAAATGCAACTGTTCATTGTTAGTTCATGTCAGCTCAGGTACATTAAATGATATTAACAAATACTACTTTAGATTTTAATAATGTATTAGTAAATGTTGAAATTAACATTATCTAAGATTAATAAATGCTTTAGAAGTATTTTTGTAATGTAGCTAACTAATGTTAACAAATGAAACCTTGTAAAGCGTCACCAAGAAATGTTTCTTAAGCACCAAATCAGCCTATTAGAATGATTTAAGTTATTTTAAATTGTAATAATATTTCACAATATTACTGTTTTTGCTGTATTTCTGATCAAATGAATGCAGTTTTGATGAGAATAAGAGGCTTCTTTCAAAAACATAAAAAATCTTACCACCCCCAAGCATTTATTAATAAACATATTTTATATATTTTTTATGTAAAATTCTACTAAAATATTACATATATTATAAAAACTAAATTTTCAAACATGTAATTATTTATATATAATATTTAATACTTAAATATACTTAATATTATGGAAGCTTATTTCCGCCATGAAATATTTAATAATAAAGGTGTAATAAAAGTACAATTCTGACTTTTTTCTCACAATTGTGAGTTTATATCTCACAATTCAGATTTTTTTTTTCTCAGAATTGCGAGATATGAAGTCAGAATTGCGAGATATAAAGTCAGAATTGCGAGTTATAAAGTCAGAATTGTGAGTTATAAAGTCAGAATTGCGAGATATAAAGTCAGAATTGCGAGTTATAAAGTCAGAATTGCGAGATATAAAGTCAGAATTGTGAGTTATAAAGTCAGAATTGCGAGATATAAACTTGCAATTGCGTGTTACAATGTGCAGTTGTGAGGAAAAAAAGACTAACGTTTTTTCTCAGAATTGCAAGTTTATATCTGACAATTCTGACTTTATAACTCGCAATTGCATGTTATAAAGTCAGAATTGTGAGTTATAAAGTCAGAATTGCGAGATATGAAGTCAGAATTGTGAGTTATAAAGTCAGAATTGCGAGATATAAAGTCAGAATTGCGAGTTATAAAGTCAGAATTGCGAGATATGAAGTCAGAATTGTGAGTTATAAAGTCAGAATTGCGAGATATAAAGTCAGAATTGCGAAGTTATAAAGTCAGAATTGCGAGATATAAAGTCAGAATTGTGAGTTATAAAGTCAGAATTGTGAGTTATAAAGTCAGAATTGCGAGATATAAAGTCAGAATTGTGAGTTATAAAGTCAGAATTGCGAGATATAAAGTCAGAATTGTGAGTTATAAAGTCAGAATTGCGAGATATAAAGTCAGAATTGCGAGATATAAAGTCAGAATTGCGTGTTACAATGTGCAGTTGTGAGGAAAAAAAGACTAACGTTTTTTCTCAGAATTGCAAGTTTATATCTGACAATTCTGACTTTATAACTCGCAATTGCATGTTATAAAGTCAGAATTGTGAGTTATAAAGTCAGAATTGCGAGATATGAAGTCAGAATTGTGAGTTATAAAGTCAGAATTGTGAGTTATAAAGTCAGAATTGCGAGATATAAAGTCAGAATTGCGAGTTATAAAGTCAGAATTGCGAGATATAAAGTCAGAATTATGCGAGTTATAAAGTCAGAATTGTAGTTATAAAGTCAGAATTGCGAGATATAAAGTCAGAATTGTGAGTTATAAAGTCAGAATTGCGAGATATAAAGTCAGAATTGCGAGATATAAACTTGCAATTGCGTGTTACAATGTGCAATTGTGAGGAAAAAAAGACTAACGTTTTTTCTCAGAATTGCAAGTTTATATCTGACAATTCTGACTTTATAACTCGCAATTGCATGTTATAAAGTCAGAATTGCAAGATAAAAAGTCGCAGTTACCTTTTTTATTTAGTGGCGGAAACAAGCATCCATATAATATACATATATAATATGAATTATATTAAAAAATAAAACATTATTATTAATATATTAAGCAAGTAAAAAAAAGCAAATACAAAAAGCAAGTGCAATACAAAAAATTGTCACAATATATCATAGTGATCAAATAAATCAACCCATGGACAACCAATACTATCCAAATCTATATCTCAAATATACTGTCACAAATTAATTACTGAGAAAACAGTCCATACAGGCTATATAACATTGCTGAAATATTAACTCGATTAATAACTGTGCCACTAAAGGCCTGTTCACAAGACGATAATTATAACGACAACAATAAAGATATAGTTCTAAAAATCGTTCTAAATATAAAAGAATAGCAGAGTCCACATCACAAGTATGATGAGAAACGATATTGTTGGAATCACTTTCTGAACAATTTTTTTCCAGCTGATGAATGATTAAAAACATTGACAGCCAATCAGAATCCTTTAAAGAGCTTAAACATTTAAAGCGGCAGATGACAAACTGCAGTGCGCACTTAGAATAAACAGAACGATATCGTCTGCTGGTGTGGATGCTAATATAGTTATCATTATAGTTAATGTTCTTGGTGTGAACGGCCTTTATATATGTGTTTTTCACCCTGTAAAAATCGATTAAATGTGCTAGGGAACATATACAGACAGCACAAACACACATGTCAGATGTAAGGTTGAGCAGGGCAACAAAATCAATCAGTTTGGTTAATGCAAGAATGGCCACCGTATAGTGCCATTTACCGATCGGGCAGACATGAGGGAGATGCTGGCGGCAGCGTTGGATGCGGCTGCCTGGATCCTAGTGCTCACTTGGCCTAGCAGTACCTCAAATTCACACAAACCTGTTATTGCATGCAGTGCTCGAATGCAGAAACACAATCTGAAACACTCACACATGCACCTGGACTTTAATTATTCTGAGCTTTACCTTGGGTTTGAACATGTTTCCAAAAGTCGATTTTTTGTCTACTTTCTTTTCTTCTGGTTTTGGCGCTGGAGGTTCTTCAGGTTTGGCAGCAGCCTCAAGGGTGCTGCTCTTAGATGCGTCTACCTGGTGTGTCAGAGAAAGAGCAGAAAAAGATTATTTTTATAACAAGAAATGAAAAAACTGTGTGAGGATTTAAGAAGGAGGTCAAATGATTGTGAATCATCAGTGAAGAGGTTAAAACAGATAACATCTAACTTAATTATTGCATTTTGATGTGTACGTCTGAGCCTCTTTTCCTTGTGGCACTTTCCAAAATGAGGGTATAAAATAGTGATTTAAAAAAAAAAAATTCTATATATATGTTAATGTATCCAGACATGTCCCAAGTTTATTTTTGTTAACATGGTTGCAGACTTCATTTAAAATATTTGAAAAATAAATAAATAAATAAATAAATTATATATATATATATATATATATATATATATATATATATATATATATATATAGTTAATATATTAAATATTTGTGATAAATAATTGTAAGAATATATATATACACATTTGTGTGAAATTATTAAAATAATCTAAATATTTACACCAATTAAACTTCAATCAAATTTTGTAAATTGAGTTATGTATGAGTAAATGTATCCAGTCATAATAAAATATTATTTAAATTATATATATATATATATATATATATATATATATATATATATATATATATATATATTTAAATATATATATATATATATATTTAATAATATATATAATATTTCATAAATATATATATTTCATAAAACAACTAAAAAATTAATAAAATAAATAAATAAATATATATATATATATATATATATATATATATATATATATATATATATATATATATATATATATATATATATATATATATATAATTGATATTTTATTATGACTGGATACATTTATTCATACATACAATGAAACTGTATAATATTATTTATAATATTATAATATGTATAATATTAATTTATTATTATATATATATATATATATATATATATATATATTTTACCTAAATAAAAATCCTAAAATTACTCATGAATCAATATTTCAAGATTCGAATGTTGGTTTATAGTTATTGATAAACTTATATTTCCCATAAGCTAAAGAAATATCTATCATCTATCTATCTATCTAAGATCGAAATTTAATTTGTGTAAAATTATTTTTATAGTTTCTGTCAAAGCTGTGCCCCTTTTCATTGTAAAATTTGGATACATGCTAACATAAAAATCACCATTCTATGTTCAATAATACTTCATCTAATATGTCTTCTCTCTCAGAAGAACACAGTAGTAAAGCAACACTGTTTTATACCCTGTTTATAGAAAGTGCCACGTATGTAAATGTAAGTGCGTAAATAGTAAATGAATGATTTTATTTAGGAAGACAGTCCCACCACCGTGCTGTGCACAAAGAGACAATCGATCAGCTAAATATATTTACCTGTACCTCAACTGGCTTTTTCTCTTCAACCACAACAGGCTGCAGGCAAGCAAATATTGGCATTAATTTTGCATTAATCTACAATTCCCATGGCACTTTACACTGCCCGTTTATTCTAGAAAGGATAAATACTGAGTCACTTGTTACACAAAGCCTTTACATGAGCCTCGAGTCGCTGAATAAATCTGATGTAAGTATGAAGTGGAGGAATGGAGAGCAGTGGAACCCAAAGCACATGGTTTAGTTGGCCGACTGTTGTGACATGAGGTAATGGCTGCTGTCAACATGATGTCACCATAATGGACGTTCAGTGACTCATTCATTATTTTCAATGAGTTTTCCGCTAATTGAATGGCATAATGTATTATGCCTATGTGTGAAAACACTGCAAACACATTTTATACCTCAGAATATTATATATTATAGCTCTCTCACACACAGGGCAAAATAATAGTAGCTCCTTGGATTAATTTGCATGTCTGGAGTTATGATAAAGAAATGGGGTCAGTTCTGTTAATATCAGAATAGCCTATGCTTGTTATCATTTACCACTCTTGATGTCTTAGCACTGGCTCCACTGGTTGTCGCCGCCTGAACTTTTGACACCACCTTGCCTAGCAACACCTCAAATTCACATTACTGTTATGGTGTGCCACATACACTATATATATATATGTATAAAGTATAATAATAGTCTAAGTCTCACCCCTCAGCCAAAACGAGAAAGGCTTTATTTATGTGGTTTATTGTAACCTACATGTACTCCTGCCAGGTCTGGGCTTACCTTTGGACGGAAGAGTTTGCTGAATGAACTGTCTTTAGTTTTGGTCTTGGCAGAGCCCTCTGCTTTTGTTGCAGCTGCTGCCGCTGCTTTTGTCGCAGATGTTTCCTCTTTCTTTACCGCCGGCTCTGCTTTACTTTCCATCTTAGGTGGCGCAGGGGGAGGTGGAGGAGGTGCCTTGGGTGTTTCCTGTACCTGATAAAAGAGTGCAATTGGTTTTATTTAAAGCACAGAACAGCAGATGGTATACATTTCTATCCATCCATATATATATATATAGAGAGAGAGAGAGAGAGAGAGAAGAAGAAAAAAAAAAAAAAAAAATATATATATATATATATATACACACACACACACACACACACACACACACATATATAATTTTTTTTATGCTTTTTTATTTTATTTTATTTTTTTTTTCAACATTTAGGATGTCCGGATACATTTACTTTGAATTGAGTCATTTAATTATTTTCCAAAATAATTTAAATAAGCATGAAAAATTATATACAATTTTGCAATTCAATTTTGTTTTTAAATATTTAAAAAAAAAAAAAAAAATCTAGAATGAGTAACAGAATTGCAGCCTAAATGACTCAGTAGAATCAAGGTAGTTATAGACCAAATGTTGGTTTATAGTTATTAGCTGATAAACTTATTTCCCCATGAACTATATATAAAATCATAACATTGTAAAAGGGTGAAATATAATATATATATATATATATATATACATACACACACACACACATAGATATATATATATATATATGTCAAAAGTTTGGACACGGTAACATTTTTAATGTTTTTAAAAGAAGTTTCGTCTGCTCACCAAGGCTGCATTTATTTAATTAAAAATACAGTAAAAACAGTAATATTGTGAAATATTATTGCAATTTAAAATAACTTTTCTGTTTGAATATATTTTATAAAGTAATTTATTCCTGTGATGGCAAAGCTGAATTTTCAGCATCATTACTCCAGTCTTCAGTGTCACATGATCCTTCAGAAATCATTCTAATATGCTGATCTGCTGCTCAAGAAACATTTATTGTGTACAATTGTACGAAATATTTGTGTACAATATTTTTTTTTTTCAGGATTCTTTGATGAATAGAAAATTCAAAAGAACAGCATTTATTTGAAATATAATCTTTTGTAACATTATAAATGTCTTTACTGTCACTTTTGATCGATTTAATGCATCCTTGCTGAATAAAAGTATTAATTTCTTTAATTTCTTTTAAAAAAAATAAAAATAAAAATTCTTACTGACCCCAAACTTTTGAACGGTAGTGTATAATGTTACAAAAGCTTTGTATTTCAGTAAATGCTGTTCTTTTGAACTTTCTATTCATCAAGGAATCCTGAAAAAAAGTACACAACTGATTTCAACATTGATAATAATCATAAATGTTTCTTGAGCAGCAGATCAGCATATTAGAATGATTTCTGAAGGGTCATGTGACACTGAAGAATGGAGTAATGATGCTGAAAATTCAGCTTTGATCACAGGAATAAATTACTTTACAGTTATTTTAAATTGTAATAATATTTCACAATAAATTTTGGTTTGACTGTATATATATATATATATATATATATATATATATATATATATATATATATTAAAATGCCTATAATATTAAATGGCTCACATTTGTTGACGGTGCTGGTGGGGTCTCTTTCTGTGACTGAGGAACAAACATTAGGACAATAAATATCAAACATCATCTGCATTAATCATACATAATTTTTTGCAAAGTAATCTAAAGTTTGATTACTAATATTGATTATAAAATATACTAATACTAAAATTGATTATATACATTTTATTTATTTATTTATTCATTATGTTTTATTTATACATAAATAAATAAATAAACCAAGCAAGCAAGAGTGTTGCAGAGCCGAAGTCCAATGAAAAAAGGTCTGATAAACAGAATTTAGGGTGTCACTTTAAAAATGCTCAGCTCTATAATAATAACTGAAAACAATCCTGAAAACCTTCAACAGTATACTGATACTGTAGATTGCCAGATTGGAACAAATATATATGCATATTATATTATAATATTAGTAATAAAATGGCAATTTTAATAATTATAAAATATTAATATAATATAATACAATATAATTAATAATATAATATAATATTATATAACATAATATATAACATAACATTACATAACATAACATAACATAACATAACATAACATAACATAATATAATATAATATAATATAACAACATAACATAACATAAAATAATATAATCTCATGAATATGGATGAGTAGTGTTGTGCCAGTCAAGGTGTTATTACCTGTTCTTTTGAAGCATCAGGAGTGGCTTTGGCTTCTTTGCTTGTTTTGGTCGGAGTGACCTTCGCATGCAGAAAAGAGAATGGAGACAAATTAACATTAGAGTGACTGTGGAAAAGCGTCAGAGTGGCATGTTTAAGCATATATTGCTCCTTCAGGTACTCCATGTCGGAAAGCCGGGCCTGCTCATCTGCATGGAGATGAAGATTGAGATATCAAAAATGTAACTTTTGTGAGAATAATGCCTGTCTGTCAAACCCCAGACGCAGTTTAGACATGCTCGCTTTGCCACGGGCGCACAAAGAGCTCCCTGGCAGGGACCATTCTGAACATGTTTCTCATATTGAGTCAGCCTTTGTCCTCTGGAGATGGCGTAGGCCTACCCGTGCTTTATCACAGCACATCACAACTCTAAACGCACAGGCCTCCCTTGTGAGCTCACATTATGCAGCAAACAAAAGGCTGCCACAGTCTGACATGTCCAAAGGCTTGATTTAGCAGAGTGCCAAGGATAGTTTAACAGATTAAAGATGCAGTGTAACAAATACCACAATGATGGAGTAAAAATGCATCATTGTGGTCTGGTACAGCAAGTCTAGATTGTTGTATAGAGGTCAGTTATACAGAAATACACACCTTCCTGCTATTCTCTTTAAGTTATATATTATATAAACACTGCACACTCAGTAATATTTCCTTAAAAAATATTTTCATTAGGGATGCACGATATATAGGCCATCATATCGGTATCGGACGATATTTGTTCATTTTTAATGTTATCGTTATCGGCCCGATAAGAAAATTTGTCCGATATATTAAAGCCGATAAATAATAGATTATTTCCTTCAGCTGAGACACTTCAGATGCAAACTGTCTGCCATTATGGTTTTGAATTGCTTGAAATATGATTTAAAATCACTTCAAAAAGGAAAATACAGAGCAACATACAGCGCAAGTCTTTCATATAGGCTACATAATATTATAATGAGAACATTATAACTGTGTGCTTGGGACATGGCTTTTAATGCAGAGACTTTTGTTTTTATAATCAGGCACTCAAAAATTATATAAAAAATTTTGATTTAGATTTATCGGCAAATATATCGGTTATCGGCTTAATATAAAGAATTATCGGTTATCGGTATCGGCCAAAATTTTCATATCGGTGCATCCCTAATTTTCATAGCCCAATTGAGAAAATAATGCACTTGAAATACCAAGGTAATGAGTTAAAATAAAAAATCTCTTGAATGCACTGAAATGAATGCATAAATATAAATGTCATTTTAAAGAAACTTAGAAAGTTGGTTAAATTATAAGCAAAATAATTAAATTTGTACTTACAAATGTTTTGAAAAAGTTCATAACTGACTTTTCTGCTGCTTTAATGTCCTCTGGCGGGTTATTTTCTTCTGTGACTTCCACAAGACTGGGTTTGAGAGCTTCACCCTCCAGCTCCGGCTCAGGCTCAGGCTCTGTGTTGGTCTTTATGTCCACTGGATCCTATAGACAAATCCAGAGAATTAGCCCTTGGAAATGTGTTACAACCCTTACAGCTGATGTGCAATAGATGCATTGAAATAGGGCACAATTCCATCCATGCCTCTGCCTACTCGAGCCAGCAGCAACAATCATCCTATTATTAACGCCTGTTTCCCCCCCCTCACTCATTGATATTCAGCAATGTGCTGGACTTAAAGTCTGCGTGTGCTTTATCTTATGGTGAAATGTGTCATATTTGTGTGTGTTTGGCTTGTTATATTTACTGCCAATCACTTTTAGAGAACTTAATGTTGAGCATATCACAGATATAACTGAGATATGGGTGCTGATGACTGGTGTACAGTTACAGTAGCTCTTCATTAGCTACTAGATGTTATTTGCATTTCATGCAAATGGAAAACACAAGAAAAAAGACAAAAACACTTATTATTATGTCTGAGACAGTTACACTACTGGTCAAAAGTTTGGAATAATTACACTCTAGAAAATGCTGGGTTAAAAACAACCTAAGTTGGTTGGGTGATTGAACCCAGTGATTGGGTTGTTTTAACCCAGCGGTTGGGTTAAATGTTTGCCCAACCTGCTGGGTAGTTTTATTTAACTCAACTATTGTTTAAAAATAACTGTACTGCTTGCTTAAAATGAACCCAAAATATGTTGGAAATTCACATTAACATTAATATGATTAATAACTGAAGTTTAATGAATAATAATTATACAATAAACATTTATTGCTTATTAATAAATGTTCACCTTTTGATTATTATTGTTGCCTGTAGTAATTATGTGTCTGATTTTTAATTTCCAACCTATTTTGGGTTCATTTTAAGCCAGCCATATAGTAATTTTTAAACAATAGTTGGGTTAAATAAAACTGCCCAGCACATTGGGCAAACATTTAACCCAACTTGGGTTGTTTTTAACCCAGCATTTTTTAGGGTGTTGGATGTTTTACACCAAGACTGTAATTGTTTTCTATTTAAATATATTATAAAATTGTATTCATTCCTGTGATGGCAAAACTGAATTTTCAGCATCATTACTCCAGTTTTCAGAGTCACATGATCCTTCAGAAATCATTCTAATATGCTCACAGTTTGCATAAAAATATTAAGCAGCAAAAACTGTTGACAACATTGATAATAATAAGAACCATTATTAAAAACTGAGCACCAATAATAACTGAGCAACAAATCAGCATATTAGAATTATTTCTGAAGGATCATGTGACACTGATCATGATGATGCTAAAAAATTCAGCTTTGCATCACAGGAATAAATTACATTTTAAAATGTATTAAAATAGAAAACAGTTACTTTAAATTGTAAAAATATTTCACAATATTACAGTTTTTAACTGTATTTTTGATCAAATAAATGCAGCCTTGGTGAGCAGAAGAGACTTCTTTCAGAAACATAAAAAAAATCGTAATTATTTTAAAATTTTAATCGGTAGTGTATACAGAGACAACACAATAATCCAACATGCTAGCAAACTTTGAAGTGTTATTTTTTGATGTATTAGGTTTCGACGACACTTTCAGGGACAGTTCATGTTAATTTTGTGTTAATCGATGACAGGCATCTTGAGGAAAGGAGCTAGTACGTTTACATTTTGAGTGAATCACATGCGGTGAGTTTGTCCATGCAGTGCCTTTCTCGTTGAAAGAACATCGGTGTCATAACTGACCTTATTCAGACATGTGAACTCATCCAGGCAAACCTCAATTGTGATGTGAATAGTGCTTTCATCAGCACATACATCTACACTGAGTGGCTTATAGGAAGCATCTTCTAAAGCCTTAGTGCAAATGGACTTGAGTTGGGAAAGAATTTGAGTAGATTCTGCTGAATTACATTTACTTTTAGTGAGCGCAGGTTCTTCTGAATGTCTACTATGGGCAGAGACATTCAGTGGTCGAGCCGGTTCCTCAATAATAACCCAACTTTCCTCATCTACAGCTAGAGCTCCATTAGCATCTAAGATGAATTCGAAAGCGGCAGGGGACATTTCTTCTTCAGCAACCAGCGCTGGCTCCACAGATGTTGTTAATGGTTCCTCTGCAACAACCAACGACTCCTTGAAATTGTTCCTTAGGACTTCTTCTGTTTTCATTTGGCACACTGTTTCTTGTTCCTGAGTAATCCGCAAGATTTCCTCAACAATATCCGCAATTTCTTCAGCAACTAGCAATGGCTCCTCAGTTCCAACGACTGGTTCCTCAACAGGAGACAAGACAGTATCAACTGCTAATTTTACAACTGAAGACATGCCGTGCGCAATAAAACTATCAGCTTCATCAGCTACTTTCGTCACTTTTTTGGAAATAGGTTCAAGATCATCAATCAGATCTTTGGTAGCTTCACACACTGGAATGTTCTCACATGCTAATTGTTCCCTTTCATCTGATATTATGCTTTCAACAATTTGAATAAGTTCCTTGTCTTCTAACAAGGCCCGTTCAGCATCCACATTCTTAGTTTCTTCATCTTCTGGAACCTTAGCATCAACCGTTGGTGGTTCTTCAGACTTCAGATGTACCTCACTGGCTTTTCTTGTAACTGGCTCTTCACTTAGTGGTTCTTCAGCAACAGCTACTGGTTCTTGTTTAGCGTGCAAATCTGGTAGGGCCTCCAAGCATGTCTCGGCTTCAACATTCATGCATGATGACTCCATTGAGATGTTCTTTGTCAACGAGCTTGGGCTTTCGGGTTGTGTGGGAATGGCGTCAACCAGTTGCAGTTTAAGCTTCTCCGCAACCTCCTCGAGAATCTCCTTTTGGTCTGAATTAATGAAGACTTTTTCCTTTTGGAACGAGAAATTGGCAAATGTGAATCAGAATGCACTGTTTTTGTGATTTACGAGGATTAGTTGTTACCTGGTAGATGCTCGGCAAAACACTTCAGGTATCCATCCAAAAATAACCATGAGCTAAAGCACAGTTTAATAACAACACGTGTGACATGTTCTAATAACATACTAAAACATTATTTTATGATGAATCTGCTTCAAGCTTTTTTTTTTTTTTTTACATACTGCATACTATATTTTCCGATGTCAAATAATGGTAACACTTTAGTTTAGGGTCCAATTCTCACTATGAACCACTTGCTTATTAGCATGCCTATTACTAGGATATTGACTGTTTATTAGTACTTATAAAGCACATATTAATGCCTTACTCTGCATGACCATATTCTACATCCCTTAATCTTACCTAAACTTAGCGTTAGCTCACCCAAAAATAAAAATTATCCCATGATTTACTCACCCTCAAGCCACCCTAGGTGTATATGACTATCTTCTTTCAGATGAACACAATCGGAGATATATTTTAAAATATCCTGGCTCTTCCAAGCTTTATAATGGGAGTGAATGGGGGGCACGATTTTAAATAAAAAAAAAGTGCATCCATCCATCATAAAAGTATGGAGCCCCGCACATGACATGCAAGAAAAAAAATTAAATCGTGCACACGATTTACTAATTTGTTCCCTTGATTTACTAATTCGTGCGCACGATTTAGTAATTCGTTCCCTCGATTTACTAAAACGTGTGCACGATTTCCTATTTCGCTCCCTCGATTTATAAATCATGTGATTTATAAATCCGTACTATTTGTTTGAACCGCAAGAGGCGACTAAGCTTACGATACTCCTACATCATACATCATACATCGCGTCAGAGGTTACTCAGTATGGTCATCCTCTGGAAGCTAGTTATTTTAGATTATTAAGTTTTAAATATGGATATTTTTCCTACAAAAACCCATTCAGAAGGCCTTTATTAACCCTCTGGAGCTGTGTGGAGTACTTTTACAATGGATGGATGCACTTTTTTTGGCTTCAAAATCACGTCCACCATTCACTGCAATTATAAAGCTTGGAAGAGTCAGGATATTTTTTTTTTTAAAAAATATCTCTGTGTTCATATGAAAGAAGAAAGTCATATACACATTTGATGGCTTGAGGGTGAGTAAATCATGGGGTAATTTTCATTTTTGGGTGAACTATCCCTTTAACAACTACCTTACTAACTATTAATATGCAGTAATTAGGAGTTTATTGAGCCAAAAGTCGTAGTTAATAGTTAATAGTGAGAATTGGACTCTAATCTAAAGTGTGACGCAAATAATTTTTCTGTCCACACTAATAGCAAAAATGCTGTGCAATGTGACAAAAATGTGTTTAAAATACAACGATGTTTCACTGTGGACAGAGAAATCAAGTGGCCGGGGAAAAGGAGAAATGATAGTGAATTAGTAAAATAATAAACGAACAACTTTGCAACTTCTACTCACAGGCTGTACGTCAATTTTCAGATCCACCACTGTGACCTGATGTGCGTCGACTGAATCCTTGCTTTCTGATGCAGGTTTCACAGGTTCGCTCTTCTTTTGAACATTTTACCAAAGAAGTTGGTCACCTCATCTTCACTGGGCTTTGGGGCTTTTTTGGGTGGTTCTGCATCTTTCGTGACAGTCGTCTTTTGCACAGGTGTTGTTTCCACATGTGCAGGTCCGTTGGGTTTACTGCTGTCTACCTCCTCTTTTACTGGTGGTTTTGGTTCATTTTTGATGACCACTGGTGGGGTTTCACTTTTTTGCTTCACTGCTGCTTCTTTGCTAGCCACTAGACAAAAGAAAATAAAATAAATTATATATGCAATGCACAGGGACACATAATATCTATGCTGCCTTTATCAATTTGATCATATTTTTGACCAATAATAAATCATTATACACACCCACTTCTTATGGCTTAGCCCTTATTTATATCCAATTTAATGGTCTTGACATTTGAAGGTATGTCCTGAAGTTACCGCCAAAGTTACACAAGCATATTCAACAGGACTGTGCACATGCATCTGCATAAAGTGTGTTTCTGCCCTTATTTCTACATGCATAGTACAACTTTCATTCTCTCATGCATGCATCTGTTCTGTGGGATATATTTCACTCACATCCAGCAAGTCTTTCAACAATCAAAGAGCATGGAAAATGTACTTGTGAGTGCACTTCTCTTCCATAAAGGCTTTGTGAAAGTGTTAGCAACCACAAACTTGCAATGCATACAAAATGCAAATTAAACATTGCTTTATCCACCATGCATCTGGCTACAACACCCAAAGTTTATACAGAGCTTTGCACCATGTTCTCAACTTGCTGAGTTAATCCAAACAATGTGAATGCCAGCAAGTTTAGCTTGAAGTTACTGCTGCAGATCTTTACTTTGGGAGTATGAGGGGAGATACATTGGTAACACTTTATAATAAGGTCTAATTTGTTAACATTAGCTAATGCATTAGTTAACATGAACTAAGAATGAGCAATACATTTTTACAGCATTTATTAACCTTGTTAATGTTAGTTAATAAAAATGTTCATGTTCATGTTAGTTCAAAGTGCATTAACTAATGTTAACAGATACAACTTTTGATTTTAAACTACTAACTAATGTAGTTAAGTAACATTAACAAATGAAACCTTATTGTTAAGTGTTACCGATACGTTTAGTCACATAAACAAAATAAATGTGCAGCATATCGTTTACATACCAGGTTCGGTTACTTCTGGAGTCGGGACTGCATGTCCATTCATTTCTCCATTCTGGACTTTTTTCTCAACATTGGTCTGGTAAATGACATTGGTTAGTTTTATGATCTGATGTTATTTTACATTTTTGTTTGAATCATTGTGCCTTGGTTTAAATATGCAGAGCTGTCTCAGTAAACACAACACTATCACATGATTATCTTTAGCCGAGAAAGTCTCACATTTTTAAAGACCTTGCCCACAGAATTATTTAAGAAAATGGAAAAAGAGTTTATATTAAATCATTTATAATCTGACTTCATCAAAATTACATACAAATATCTACCAAAACAAACACATAGCTGACATGAAATTACTTGCCACATTGAAAACATTTGCTATCATCTAAAAGTTTTAAGACTATATAGAATATTTGTACTTTTAACAATGTGTTTATGATATTGCTAAAAACAAGCATACAATATTATTTAAATGCTGGAAAAGCACATAAATATAACATTTTCTTGTATATATATTTAACTTAAACAATATTGATGCTTTGAAAATGAAAGTTCTGTAATAAAACAATGTTATATGTCAACTGCTTACAAAATAATAATAATCAAAAATTAAATTTACCTTCTGCCGCTTTTTCTGAGTTGATTGCTCGTTCCCCATCTTCACTTAAAGTCAGCAACTGAATCAATCGGCATTGACATTTTGCAAAGTACATATTAATATGAGGAAAATACCCACTAAATATTTTTTCCAAAGTCTGTTACAAGGGTTGAATTCAATTAGATCACTAAAAGTCCCACACTGCAAAAAAATCATTGTCTTATTTTCAGTACAAATATCTAAATCAAGATGCCTTAAGAAGCAAAATAAGATTTTTTATTCGAAGTCTTGTATTCTAAAAATTAAGTGACCATAAGCTGAAAATAACAAAAAGTTTGCCAGTGGCGTAAGAAAAATAACCATTTCCCCTTTAAATTAAGTTTATTTTTCTTATCCGATTGGCAGATATTTTTAAAAGCATAAATTCACTTAATGTTGATACTTTTTTCAGAAAACAAGACTTTATATCTTAAGTAATTTTGCTTCTCAAGTAAATATATCTTGATTTAAGAATTTTTAGAAGACAACAAAAGTGCATCGCTGCAGGGTGGAGTAGCTTCTGCCTTGTTTTGTGAAGGTTGTAGGTTCAATCCCAAACTGGGATGATAGTTATTAAGATATTAAATAATACTTCTAATTACTTAAATACAATTGTACATACTGAAAATATTTGCATTTACCTTTCCACTGTCTTGTGCCCCAAACTGAAAATTAAGAGTCTGTGTACAGTTTCCAAACCTCGATTACAGTAATCACCAGCGGTCTGCTATCTGTCATGCCTGTGTGTGTACACATATACCTGTCCTAAGAGAGGGTGGGGCTCAAAACTTATTACCTCAAGACACTGTGGATGAGACATGGCCTGTGAACCCATTCGCACTGATGAACTCAGCATCATGTCCTTTTGTTTCGCACTGATGAGCTTTTCCACCTAAAAAGTGACAAGATTATAACACACATCAAAGATAAGGCATCAGACAATATCATCCACTCATTCAAAGAACTGAGACAGAGAAAGTGTCAAGCTGATCTGAGAACAGCTCTCATGGGCGAGTCTGTTTTGTAGGTGTGGTTGGCCCCAAACAGGATGTGTGTAGAGGATATAAAGCAAAAAAGTTTATTTGCGCAGTGTGACTCTCATCCAGGGCTTGAGTACAGAGTACATGATATCAAGCTTACCAACCTAAGCCTTTATTTATTTAATGATTCCTCACATGCAGAATACATTATGACAAACACTTAATTGTAGGTGTGTGAATAACAACAAAGGCTACAATTATAATATTTGGGTGCCAATTGTTTTTACACTACCATTCAAAAGTTTGGAATTAGCAAGAATGTTACGCTAAATATGAAGCAGCACAATCAGCATATTAGAATGATTTCTGAAGGATCATGTGACACTGAAGACTGATGCTGAAAATTCAGCTTTGATCACAGGAATAAATTACATATTAAAACACATTCAAATAGAAAACAGCTGTTTTAAATTGTAATAAAGTTTCACAGTTTTTTACTGAAAGCCTAGATTTTCAAAGGGGTCTCAAACTTCTGGACTTCACTTCAGGTTTATTGATTGGATTATCTGATCTTTACATCCTGTTAAACTGATCAATTTAAGTTCATCATCAAACATTGAGATTTTTTTTTTTTTCATGTACTGTGATAAACCCTGGGTGTGACCAGTCATCGGCTCCAGACTGTAAAATAAATCCTAAAGTGAAGTACCATCTAAATACAAAACATTTGTAACAATGGGTTGCTGTGGACTGTAGGCAAATGGAAGGCTTATGTTTAATGACATGGAAGCTCTATTTTGATTTCTACGGCAAATATTTAGCAAATAATGATATATGGGATGCATTGCAATTCATTTAATTAATTAATCAGTATATTACACTGACGGTCAAATGTTTGGAATAATTAAGATTTTTCAATGTTTTGAAAAATGACTCTTACGCTCATCAAGACTGCATTTATTTGATGAAAAATACAATAAAAACAGTAATATTGTGAAATATTATTACATTTTAAAAGAGCTGTTTTAAAATGTAATTTAATTCTGTGATTTTCAGCATCATTACTCCAGTCTTCAGTGTCACATGATCCTTCAGAAATCATTCTAATATGCTGATTTACCGCTCATTTCTGATTATTATGTAATAATATGTAGTTGTGCTTCATATTTTTGTGGAAACTGTAATCAAGTTTGGGCTAAGTAAGAACTTAAAAAAAAATAGAATACTTTTTAATTAATACTTTTATTTTATTAATACTTTTATTCAATAAGGATGCATTAAATTGATTCAAGTGACAGTAAAGACATTATAGACAAATAAATGCATTTGAACTTTTATTCATCAAAGAATCCTGAAAAAAACGAAGAATTGATAATAATCATAATCATAAATGTTTCTTGAGCAGCAGATCAGCATATTAGAATGATTTCTGAAGGATCATGTGACACTGAAGACTGGAGTAATGATGCTGAAAATTCAGCTTTGATCACAGGAATAAATTACATTATAAAATATATTCAAACAGAAAACAGTTATTTTAAATTGTAATAATATTTCACAATATTACTGTTTTTACTGTATTTTTAATTAAATAAATGCAGCCTTGGTGAGCAGACGAAACTTCTTTTAAAAACATAAAAAAGTGTGTGTATATATATAAGTTATTTTAAAATGTAATAATATTTCACAATATAACTGCTTTTACTGCATTTTTTATCAAATAAATGCAGCTTTGGTGAGCATAAAAGACTTCTTTCAAACATTAAAAAATCTTAATTATTCCAAACTTTTGATCGCCAGAGTATGCAACTTAAAACTTTTAACTGATTAACAGTCCTAATTTGTAATATGTTAACAGATTCAGACAATAATTCTCTCATTCTCCTACTTATATTCTTGATTGTTTTATCATAAATTACCAATCTACTTGACCTTTAAGATATTTTTCTCAACATAATATTAATTCTTTTCATTGTACGAGCATAAATACAGGCTGTCCTATACAGTATATGCTGATTATCTCCCACGTTTTATTCATTCTCCATTCCCCAGACTGTCCTCTGGCAGTAAATGCAACTATTTGATTCACACATGGTCGTTTGAGCTGAGGAATCCTCTCGCTTTGCCAAAGTGCACTGTAAACCCTTTAACATCTCATGAAATAAATGTCAAACAAAACACTAATGTGTACAGTTCGCCACGTTTTCCTATTCAACAGAAAGCATGACAACGAACAAAGGAGTAGATTAGCAGAGAGTGAGATTTTGTCATGTAAGCGCCGTTCATGGATACAGAGTCACATTGTAAATGTACACACTGGAGGCGAAACGCAAATTCCTCTGTGGTCACTGTGAACTTGATCTGCCACCATGAAAGGAATTCTTGCAACATGCTAACAGTGAAAAACCTCAGGAAAACCTTGAAGGCGTTCCTCAAAATTATCCAAACGACAAATGTTTTCATTAAGCTAAAAGGTTGCACAGAATGCAATAGTTTTCATATTTATCGAATTATAATTTTGGCATGCATACTCAATGTAAATTAATGATAGCAATTAAAAAAGAACCATAAACCAATAGTAATGACAGTCAGGTTGGGAAAAGTGGGGAAAATTGTACATTATCTCAATATTTGTCTTTAGGCGTAACACTGTTTACAAAAAGGATGCTCAAGAAGCTTCAAGCACTAGCAACCACAGTGAGTTTGTTCAGTCAGGTTGTGTCCACTGTCATTATGTTAACTAAATATTCAACAGCTTGTGTCTGGCCTGACTGTTTTACTTACCACAGGAACATTGGACACTCAGATCACATGCTTATCATAAAGCTGAAAGAGATAGTTCACCAAATTCTGTCATCATTTCCTGTCTTGCACTTCTTAAAAACATAACAGAAGATATTTTGAGATCCTTTGAAGTTTGGTATTTCTGCTTAGCAATACAAAGATTCAGATGTTTCTGAAAATGCATTAGATAAAAGCATATAGGAAATCCCAAAATACATAAATACATGTAGTCATGCATTTTAAAATGACTCAAAAATACATCACAAGCGACAAAAAAAAATAACCACAACAATGACAGACTTTAAAATAATCTAGACAAGTCTGTTATAATATTGGATTCCGATGAGAATGGTCAAGTTGAATGTAAGTATACAGGTTTGGCCCTGTGGATTTTTAGAAAGTAAACAAGTAGGCTAGCGTAGGCCTACAATAACGTTTGATAAATGTTTTTAGGGGCAAAACTTTTTTTTTCTGGTTCTAGATATGGCTAAATCTACAGGGTCAACAAAGGTAAATAAAAGGTTCATTTTCAATAAACCCTGCCTGGGACATAACAGTATGAAGTATTTAAGTCTGTGTGGAAATAAATCTAGGCTACTACTGTCCAGAAGATGTCGTAAGTGTTCTGAAAATCCTAACAAAGAAACTATGGATAATTTCAAGAAAAACGAAATGCTTGTTAAGTCGGTTATTACAGTCAAACATTATAGTTCATTCTTCCTCTCATAAAAGTACTACATTTTTGAAACGGCAACTGAACCACGCAATAAACTCATGAATACCCACGTGCTCCTTTCAGCCGCCGTTCACGCGCGTGCACGCAGTCCGACTCCGCTTCCCGTTCAAGATGGCAGCCACCATGAAGAAAGGAGTGGTATGAGTTCACATAAATTGCTTTCTGTCTAGATTCACGATGTATTTTTGTGTGTGCTTAGTAACATGTTAGTGGTGCAGAAATATCTAAATAGGTGCACGAGATAGTTGAGGGACGCTGGAGATTGTTTATTTTCATTAGCTAGATGGCTAACGTCAAAATTATTCATGATTGTCTGGCATATTGACATTTAAATCTTATTATTTACGTTTACGTTCATCGTTGTGCTGTAAACAGCTGTACGTTTTCTTTTAGCTCATAAGCTATGCTTCTTTTTTTTTTTTTTTTTAGCTCAATATGTGCTTATGACACTGTATGTATATATCGTAAGGTTACAGCTTTTGCTATATTATCTTGGGCTTTATTTGAAAATATACATATTCATAGATAGAAATGCGTCTATGCGTTTAAGCTACTGTATGATATGACGTGGAATTATTTGCCGAGTGCTTTTTACATCATATACATTTAATGCCATTATTTAATGTTATTTAATGTCACTTCATATGTTTACATATACAGGATGCGAAAAAAATTGTGTGGCATTACTTTTTTAAGTGCTTTTTATATAAGACTTTATAAAAGTCTTTATATGTATCTTTATAAGATTTGGTTATATTGGAATAAATGTGATTTAATGCACAGTTTTGATTAAATATATATATATATATATATATATATATATATCTTGACTCATAACAGGCAGCTGAAGATGTCAATGTAACATTTGAAGACCAGCAAAAGATAAACAAGTTTGCCAGAAATACAAATCGGATGTCTGAACTGAAAGATGAAATCGAGGCCAAAAAGGTAAATAGATGGTTTGATTTTTAAACATTTTAGACTGCATTTTGTTCAGGCAGATGCTGATATTTTTTACTTTTTTATAGAAATCTTTACAGAATTTAGAGGATGCCAGTGATGACCTCATGATGTGTGAGGATGATGCAATGCTGATCCCTTATCAGATCGGAGACGTGTTCATCAGTCACTCTCAGGAAGAGACACAGGAAATGCTGGAGGCAGCAAAGGTGACATTGTCTAGTTATTTTCCCTTGCATACTTGCAGCAAATCGAGTACAAAGCAATCAAAATGGTTGAGCATCTTGATGTTGTTGGATGACCCAACTGGCTTCTAACTTTCTTTGCTTTGCAAAACCAATTTTTACTTGCGTTTCTTGCTTGCTGAATGTTCAGTTTGAACCCTGGTTTTACCGCTCAACATTTCCATACTGATATTCTGGTATCCACAGGAAGCTCTGCAGGATGAGATCAAAGCTCTGGAGGGTCGTGTGTCATCCATACAGGGGGTCCTTGGAGATTTGAAGGTTCAATTATATGCCAAGTTTGGAAACAACATCAATCTAGAGGCAGAAGAGAGCTGAAACCTCACGCATGTGGACTTGACCTCACAGACTGTCATTCTCTAACAGGATATGACATTTCTACTCGTAACAAGAAGTTCTCGCCCTGTTTACTCTGGTGACGTTTGTTGCATTTCACATATTGTTATGTTTAGTGAATTATCTGCAGGTGGTTTTGAGGCTGGGTCAATGAAGCATCCAGGAAGAGAGAAAGAGAGGCACTGATGTAAAAATAAAAAAAAGAGGCAAAACATTTACATTGTTTCATTTTTTTCTTCAGTGGATGCTTATTATTGGCACGATTGTGTTGGCCTAGCATAGTGGTTAAAGTTTTGAGCTGGTAATGGAAAGGTTGCAGGTTCTAATCTTTCACGTTTCAGCTCATATATATACCCATAGTGCCCTTGATACGGACATTTAACTTCAGGTTATTGCGAGTTGCTTTGGATAAAAGTGTCAGCTAAATGATGTAGTAGTGTAGTAAACCCAAGGTCATTTATTTATTGTTTAATGAAATTTATTTTAAAACTTACATTACCATTCCAAAAGGTCGAGGTCAGTAAGATTTTTTTCTTTTAAAGAAATTGATATTTCCGTTTAGCTAGTATGCATTAAGTAGATCACATCAAAAGTGACAAATACTTTTATAATGTTACAAAATATTTCAAATAAATGCTGTTTTTTTTTAACTTTCTATTATCAGAAAAATCCTTATCAAAGAAATGTAGCACAGTTTCCACAAAAATATGAAGCAGCACAACTGTTTTCAACATTGATAATAATCATAAACGTTTCTTCATTATGCTCCGAAGCTTCCTGAAGCAGTGTTTTGAAATCGGCCATCACTAAATAAGTCGTTATTTTGTTTTTTTGGCGCACCAAAAATATTCTCATCGCTTTATAATATTAATATTGAACCACTGTACTCACATGAACTAATTTAAATATGTTTTTAGTACATTAATGGATCTTGAGAGAGAAAATGTCATTGCTGGCTATGGAGGCCTCACTGAGTCATCGGATTTCAACAAAAATATCTTAGTTTGTGTTCTGAAGATGAACGAAAGTCTTATGGGTGTGGAACGGCATGAGGGTGAGTAATAAATGACGACATTATTTTCATTTTTGGGTGAACTAACCCTTTAAGGTTATGAATAAGCTGGTGTGTTCCAAAACAATGACAAAATTCGCATTTAGGAGATATAAGCATTCAAAACTTACAGTCTCTCACTTTCGCTAAAATGGATCACGGAATTTCATGACATCACATCACACTTCAGTTTCTCATCAAATCTTCGGTCCAATCAAATGCTCTCTAGAATGTGAAGTCCCGCCTCCTCCTACACTCTTACAGACGCTAAAGCTGCGGCTGAAATCAGTCATTTATTCACACATTTACTTGTTTCTACATTGTGAATGGCATGTAGTGCACTGTATAGAGAATAGGGAACGATTCAGACAGTGTAAATATGCTTTCCTTTGACGCGAATGAAGTCCGTTTTCACGTTAGTTTCACATGAACCGCCGCAGCGCGAGCACAGTCTGCTCCGGTCCAGAGACACGAGAGCACAGAGTGGATCATATGCGCGAGTCGGCACAGACCACAAAAGGTATCGGACCCATTTGAATTCTGCACAGAATGCTGTATATAAGCCATATAAAGGACATTATGAGGAGAAACGGTTAGAGATTAGAAGGAAACGGAGGTTTTACTGAGTCTAACGGCTCTGGCCGAGCTGTAACATAAACGAAATGCTATTGGCTATTTAAAAAAAGGGGTGGGGCTGTTTTCGATATATCGCCCTGTCTTCCTGTTTCAGTTGAAATTACGTCTGTGGGGTGAACGAGCGACTCGAACTCGAAGACTCGAGAGGTGAACTGATCATTTCTGTTTCCTGTACAGAACCTATGAGATGTCGCCGTCAACACAAAATGAACAAATCACTCTCTCACTCAAATCATTGTTTCCGAGTCATATTAAAGATTCATTCAAAATGAACGAATCATTCATGATCAACCCATCACTAACAGGCCTGTGAACTGAACTCATGACCCTTGGTTTTCAAGATCAGTGATCTAACCACTGAGCTAAAGCTAATGACAGTGCTTCTCTAATTCCTCATAGACAGTTTGCACAAATCACCAGCAGTTAGCAAGATGCTTAATCAACTCTTTTAAATCTAATAAAATAAAGGCATTTAATTTAGTAGAATTTAGGATGAAAATGATTAAAAGTCTTCAGAATTCAGGGGGCGTCCAAAAAGCATGGAATTTATCTCAATATCAGAGATGAATAGTGAGTTATTCATATGTTGTATTGATTTTCGGCAGGGCATTGAAGAACACATTGGCTGGACTCTGGTAAGGAATACAAAAAGCCACATTGAGCATTAAAAATCTGTGACCCTCATGTGTTATTTGCACAATATGTTTCTTTAGAGTAGACATCATGACCTGCATGATTTGTTTATTCATATTTCATATTTATTACTCCCTCTAATTGCATCATTATAGAGTAAACATAGTCACTACATGGTGGCAGAACTGTGCTAGAAAAAGTGAGTGTTGAATTCCAGCTGTTGATTTCTTCATCTGCATAATCAGATGTTGGTCTGGTCCCTGCTGGAGCAGGAGTGATGGCACTGGCCTAATTAAAGAGAGCGTGTGAGTGTGACCTGACCCCGCTAATAAAATATCAGATAAATAAATGGAGTTCGAGGCTTTGGTAGCCGAACACTGGGGAATCCAGATCTCAATTAACTAGTTCTTCTGCCCAGTGGCCATAAAGAGAAGCTCCACTCCATGTGCTGCCTGTTCATGCTGTTTCCCACACAACCTCTTCTTCCTTTCTTCATTGCTTTCCTTTTCCTTTATTTCATTCCTTCCCATCTTTCTTAATTTATTTCCTTCCTGTGCTTCCTTCTTCCTTCCCTTTCTTCATGCATGCCATTTCTTCCTCTTTCCTTCCTTCATTTCCTTCCTTACCTTCTTCCTTTATTTCCTTACTTCCTTGTTTCATCATTCCTAAATTTCCTGCTCTGCCTTCTTTCTTCATTCCTGCTTTATTTCCTTCCTGTCTTTCCTTCCTTCATTCATGTACTCTTCCTTTCCTTCTTTTCATTCTTTCTTCATTTCCTTTCCCCTTCCTTTTCTTATTTCCCTCCCTCCTCCCTTCCTTTACTTTATTTCTTTCCTTCACCTTCATTTCCATAATTTTCTTGTTTCCGTATTCCTTCATTTCCAGCTGTCCCTTTGTTCCTTCCTTCTTTCAGTGCTGCTTCCTTTTTTCCTTAATGTCTGCTTTATTTCCTTCCTAATACCTTCCTTTCCTTTCTTCATTGATATCCTATATTCCTTCATTCTCTCTCTTATTTTTATTCCCTTCTTCCTTTCCTTTGTTTCTTATTTCTTCATTTTCTGCTCTCCCTTCCTTCTTCCCTCACTGCATTCCTTCATTCCTTCTGCATTTCTGCCATATTTCCTTCTTTTTTCCCCTTCATTTCCTTTCTTACCTTCTTCCTTCATTTCCTCCCCTCATTTTCTTGTTTCCTTCTTCCTTCATTTCTTTCTTCAATCATTTCCTTCCTTTTCTTGTTTCATTATTCCTTCATTTTCTTATCTTTCTCTCTCTCTTTCCTCCTGCGTTCCTTCTTTTCTTCATTCCCTTTCCCCCTTCCTTTTCTTGTTTCCCTCCTTCCTTCCTTCATTTTCTTTATTCCTTCATTACCATCATTTTCTTGTTTCCGTATTCCTTCATTTCCTTTTTTTCTTGTTTCATTATTCTGTAATTTTCTGATCTGCTTTCTTTCTCTTTCTTTCTTTCTTTCTTTCTCACTGCGTTCCTTCATTCCTTCTGCATTTCTGCTATATTTCCTTTTTCCTTCCTTTATTTCCTTTACCTTCTTCCTTTATTTCTGTCATTCCTTTTCTTGTTTCCTTCTTCCTTCATTTCCTTCCTTTTCTTGTTTCACTATTCCTTAATTTTTACTTTTAACTTTCTTTCTTTCTTTCTTTCTTTCTTTCTTTCTTCACATCCTTTTCTTGTTTACTTCCCTCCTTCCGTATTCCTTCATTTCCTGCAGTCCCTTCATTCCCTTCATTCCTTCGTTCTTTCTGTTGCTTTCTTTTTTCCTTAATGTCTGCTTTATTTCCTCCCTAATTCCTTCTTTCCTCCCTTCCCTTTCTTCATTAATATCCTTTGTTCCTTCATTCTTCATTTTCTGCTCTCCCTTCCTTCTTCCCTCACCGTGTTCCTTCTGCATTTTTATTTCCTTCTTTTCCTTCTTTTCTTTCTTTCTTGATCCTACTTTCCCTCTTGCATCATGTCTTTTAATTATTATTCTTAAGAGCTTGTTATTTATGCATTAGTTTCACTAAACACTCCATTTAGCTGCCAGACACTGAGCTGTTGTTATAAGTATCAGTGCTCAAATGATAGTCATGATTGTAAACTACACTATATGAGCCTTTTGCAGTTAAATTAACCATGCTCAACTCAAGAGTGTTATTTGTGCAACTAAAGGTTTTTTTTTTTTTGCACTTTTGTGTATCTTCCTTTTTATAGATATGATTTTTATATTTTCTGAAGAAATGTAAGTGGTGCTTGCAGGGACCACAATGCTAGTGTTTTGTAGATGGTTACCATGGCATTGCTATCATGTTGCTGAGGTTTTTAAGTGTTTTTTAGGACATGCTACGTGGTTGCTAGGTGGCTTCTTATTGGCTTATTAGTCTCTATGATATTCTGGTTTCTAAATATAGCTCAAGTCTCTTCAATGTTAGTCTATTGCAGGGTTCGGCAACCTATGGCACAATGATTAACTCAGAAACTTAAAAATGGCACTTCATGAAAAAAAGGTTGCCGACCTGGTCTGTTGGACTTTTTGCCCATTTTAGTATATCAACACTCTTGAACAAAGTTTCTTCATTGGCATTAGTAGTTCCATGAAGAACCTTTAACATCCATGGATGCTTTCCACTGCACAAAAAGATTATTGAAATGTTCTTCGGTTTACACTAAGAGAAAAAAAACCCTGAAAGGTTCTTCGGGGAACCAAAAATGAAACCATTGGGGAACCTTTATTTTTTAAGGGTGTCCCAGGTGAAAAAACAAAGTTTGATTGTTTAAAAATTTAGCACAAATGAAGTGACACATTAAACTTAAAAGAATTAGTAATGACAAATTCTGCTGTAAGGTATGATGGTTTGTAATGCACATCCACATTCTTTCCACTGGGAGTCTCTGTTTCTCAAGTAATTTCATTCCAGACGCATTACTAGACACTTCTACCGGATGCTCACATCAGATAGTCTATGGGGGTTACATCGAAAGGTCGCCACCACCAAATCAAGATTTCTGATTGAATCTCTCATTCTAACAAGCTGCTGAAAACGTGTCTTGTTTATACATTTTGATCACAGTGCAGCGTTATTGCCTACAAAACAGATGGCAAACGCATGGTGCGCTGTGCCGTCCATGGGAGAACAACCACAAATCTGTCTCCTGATACTCTTTCTTTTCCTTTGGGGAGTTCATAGCCATCGCTCAGTATCTCCCTTGACTATAAAACCATACAGAGATGTATCACACTTGCTTCTGTTTGTGTCAGAGGTAATCTCAATTGCCAAAGAACAAACATCACTCATTTTTAATGCTGCATTCTGCTACTTGTGGATTATTTAGCAGGATGAGAATCCCTGGTCTGCAATTGGTGTGCTTTCCCAGTGTTGTCTTCAATCCTTGTGGGGACTATGTATTATCTGAATAGATTATATTGCTCATTTTGAAATATGAAACAGTTTAGAACAGACTTTTTAAAATATTTTTAAAATTCACACCTATAAGAAATATTTTCTGGAAGATATACTAAAAAAAATGCAGCAATCCATCTCAAAGGCAAATCTGATAGGTTGCATAATGAACTTCCTATTTTCAATATCTAATGCACTCAGCAGGGGTGTTCAGTCCTAGATATCTATCTACCTGCAGAGATTGTGTTTGGAATTTCTAATTTCAGTGCAGTTGAATGTTTCTTGAGCAGCAAATTATCATATTAGAATGATTTCTGAAGGATCATGTGACACTGAAGTAATCAGGGCTTGACATTAACACCGCCAACCCGCCAAATGCAGGTATCAGCTGTGGCGGGTAAGACAGCCACTCCCACTAGCCACTTTGGCGGGTTGAATATACACAAATGAGTATCATCTCTGTGTAAAATGCAAAACGCGCTGTGAAAATATGCACATGCGTAATGCATGTTTAGAACCGTTCATTGCGAAGGTAGGCTAATGTTTTTCTGTGAATGACTTCCGATTTATTAACCACTATAGGGAAATAACGATAAGAATATCAAAGTGCAGTAAACTGTAAAAAATAAGCTGGATATGCATGTGCGTTGGCGCGAGCGCTTTGTAAAAGAATGTATGCGCAGACACATATATCTTTCTTTACAAAGTGACATCGCCAACTACGTTTTTAGTCATTTTCGCAGATCCGTGTGAATGGGGATAGTTTTGATAACGTCCTCATCTGTACAAAGAAAAAACGTTTCCATTTTTAGTACATAGTTGTCATGTAAACGTACCCTAAAAAGGCAGAAAGTTTTCTGTGAGGGTGGTGTTTAGGGTATAGAATATACAGTTTGTACAGTATAAAAACCATTATGCCTATGAAAAGTCCTCATGAAAACATGGAACCCCAACATGTGTGTGTGATTTCTACTAATGTTGGCCACAACCCTTTCAAGTTTTTTCAGTTTTACAAAAGTGGTAAGATTCTGTTCTTTTGAACTTTCTATTCATAAGTGAATCCGGAAGAAATGTATCACAGTTTCCACAAAAATATGAAGCAGCCCAACTGTTGTTTTTTTTTTTTTTTTAACATTATTGATAATCAGAAATGTTTCTTGAGCAGCAAATTTCATATTAGAATGATTTCTGAAGGATCATGTGACACTGAAGACTGGAGTAATCAAATACACGCACACACAGATGTCAAAATGCCCATCGTGTGGAGTATCTCGCGTGGATACAGTCGATTATGGTTTAAGTGTACGTAAACATGTGGGTAAAAACTGGATATGTGTCAGTATATTATGTACATGCATTCAGCAGCCCAATTAAATATCTGTATGTCATTAATGTTAATCAAACAACAGAAGATTAAATAAATGTTAAATAAACCTACTGTATCTGAAAAAAGAGTTTAGGCTATTAAATTTACTATTGTATTTGTAATTTGCTTGTTTGTTCTTTTTATAGCCTAACAAAAATATCTTATACAATTATAAAATGTATGATATTATGGTCATATTACCCACCCATACATACCATCTGATATACCATGTAGGCCTAGTCTTGATTTAGGTTGTCAATCTGCATTTGAAAGTTTGAAAGGGTTTTAAATCTAGCTACTCGAGTAAAATGACTCAAAATCAAGTAATTTTAGCATGCCAAAGTCAACTTTAATCATATAACATGTAATTTCCCAACAGCAAAATTATAGCCAGTGAAAATGCTGAGTGGCTAGTAACTTTGGAAAACCACTAGCCACAGTAGCTGGTGAGCAAAAAAGTTAATGTCAAGTCCTGGGAGTAATGATTCTGAAAATTCAGCTTTTGATCACAGGAATACATTACATCAGGGGTGTTCAACCCTGGTCCTGGAGGGCTACCGCCCTTCAGATTTTAGCTCCAACCTGAATCAAACACACCTGAACCAGCTAATCATGGTGTTCAGGGCTGCTTGATAATTACAGACAGGTGTGTTGGAGCAGGGTTGGAACTGAAATCTGCAGGACGGTAGCCCTCCAGGAGCAGGGTTGGACACCCCTGCATTACAATTTAAAATAAGAAGCAGTTATTTAAAAGTGTAATTATATAGTATTGTTATTTTTACTGCGGTGAGCATAAAGTCTTTGAAAACCATACCGACCCCAAACATTTTAACGGTAGTGTATATGTGTCATAAACCAGCTTGAACACAATGACGATAGCAGATGTTGGAATAATAAACTGGTAAGTTTTATTATAGAAGCAGCAGGAGTACAATCCAATGCAGGTAAGCAGTGCAGCGATCATAAAACAATGGAGTCTTTGATGATGATAACTGGTTTTTCTTTACAGATGATCCAGGCACACACACACAAGAGGGAGCAGATGAGACGAGAAGATGACTTGGAACGAGGTAACAGTGTGTGTGCTATATAGTGCTTGTGATGAGGGCTGATGAGTGACAGCTGTGCCAGGGAGGATCATGGGGAATGCAGTCTGTGACATTGTGCACATTGTATATATTGATAAAAATTTCATTATATTAGGGTACATTTACACGACAACGATGTGATCCCCATTCACACCTATCCACAAAAACGACTAAAAACGCTGCATTACTCATGCCAGGCCAGTAATTGGCGAAGTCACTTTGTAAAGAAATATGTAAGGGGCTGTTTACACGACACCATTTTCAACTAAAAACAGAAAACTTTTTATGCATTTTGGCCGTTCATTTACACAACGACGGCGTTTTGGTGGCCTGAAAATGCAAACTTTTAAAAACGGGTTTCAAAGTGCATGTTTTTGAAAACGATCTCTGTGTAAACTGCAAAAACGCGAATCTGTGAAAACGGTGATGGTTTAGTCATTTTCGCAGATCCGTGTGAACGGGGATAGTTTTGATAACGTTGTCATCTGTACAAAGAAAGAACTTTTCCATTTTTAATACATCGTTGTCGTGTAAACGTACCCTAAAAACAGAAAACTTGTTGTGTTTTAGCTGTTCATTTACACAACACTGTATATATTGATAAAAATGTCATTATATTAGGGTACATTTACACGACAACGATGCACTAAAAACAAAAAAGTTTTTCTTTGTACAGACGACAACGCTGTCAAAGTGATCCCCATTCACACCTATCCACGAAAACGACTAAAATTGCTGCATTACTCATGCCAGGCCAGTAATTGGCGAAGTCACTTTGTAAAGAAACACTATGTTCCTATAAAGCAAGGGTGTCCAAACTCGGTCCTGGAGGGCAATTGTCCTGCAAAGTTTAGCTCCAACTTACCTCAACACACCTGCCTGGAAGTTTCATGTATGCCTAAAAACCTTGATTAGCTGGTTCAGGTGTGTTTAATTGGGGTTGGAGCTAAACTCTGCAGGACAGTGGCCCTCCAGGAGCAGGATTGGACACCCCTGCTATAAAGGGTATGCACATGATGTCACCGTCAACTGTGGTTATGCCCACAGAGTGGCAAAAAGACTGAATGGCAGCATTGGTTTTCAGCATGAATGCTGCGAAAAACCCATAGAACACATTCAAAACGGGAAACAGCTTTGCGATTGACTGTACAAATAGATTTGACAAGAAATCTGAGGTCTATTTTTACAGACTGCCAAAAGCTAAAGAAAAGAAAAGCAAACAGATTACTGCAATTCACAGAAACAACTGGACTCCAGGCAGCGAAACGTCGATTTGCAGTTGAATTTTGGGGTAAAATCATCCCCTGTATATATATTGTATTGACAACTCATCAATTAAATATTTGCCATCTTATATTCTGCATAATTGGGTGTTTTTAAATTAACACTGACAAAAACTACACAAGTTTTAGGACTGGATGATATATAACATTGATCACCCGGATTTAGACCTACCTATATTGTATTTATATGAAGCATTCACAGGCAAATTTGCTTTATATATTTCCCTAGCGTCAAAATCAGGCACATATAAATGTCTGGAAACACGATTCCTGGCTGCAATATCCACGGATTACTGGATCTTTGGTAAGTTGTAACAGGAACACTATCGAGTCGAACCTTTAGTTTAATCATTTGTTTTACTCGTGTTTTTACAGTTTCCCCTATTAAATCCAGTCATGCAGCAGGCTCTTTTGCCACTCAGTCCGGATCAGGGGGTGTGTTCCGACGGGAAAGTGATGTCAATGCATCCCCTCTATAGACTGAACATGTAATACGCTTGTGCATGACGTCACCATTTTCACAAATTTGTGTTTTTGTTGTTTACATTGAGGTGATAACGGTACCGTTTTCAAAAACTTGCATTTGCATGCCCCCGAGATGGCATTGTCATGAAAATGAACGGCCAAAATGCATTACAAGTTTGACTTTTTATTTAAAACGGTGTTGTGTAAACGACACCTTATACTAGATGTTTTGCTAGAGCCATAATCTTTTTTGGACTGACTTAAAAATACAACTTTTTTGGTCTATTTTTCCCTGTCTGCTGCATTTGACGTCACAGCTCAGGACAGTCACTAATGGTGGATTTGGACTATGTAAATTCCCTGTGTTGAAAGACAAGCTCTCTATTGGTAAAAGCTATATACCATGGGTGGTGAACGTCGGTCCTGGAGAGCCACAGTCCTGCAGAGTTTTGCTTCAACCCTAATCAAACACACCTGAACAAGCTAATCAAGGTCTGAAGCGTTACTAGAAAGATACAGGTAGGTGAGTTTTTACTAGGGTTGGAGCTGAACTCTGCAGGACTGAGGCTCTCCAGGACTGGAGTTTGCCACCCCTGCTATATACTGTACTTTAAGTATGCAATATAAGTATGTGAGTTGGCACAACCACTTGAAATTTTCATAAGGGTGTATGAAGCATGTTTAAACTGTGTGAAGATGACTTTTCTTTGCATGTAGCATATTCAAACTGACAGTGCAGAATATGCTCAGCAAATCCAACAGTCTTCACGCACTTGACGGAAAAAACCCGTTCACTTGACATCTCACGTAGAACAGATTATGACAGCCTGACATGTATGGGAACGCTGGGGGATTTATGGCAGATTATAAACCTTGGCCCACTGCTGGATGTGGCATGGAAAAGAGCTCAGGGACGCGTGATACGACGTGCGGCGTGGGCCGTGTAAAGGAACTCATTGAGGATTCGGCGTGAAAGAGGCGCTTCGTTGGTCCAGATGGACTTGCAATGAGGAAGCAATCACTGGCAAGGACTCTGAGATGAATTCATTTGCCAATAATTACATTTCAATCACTGCAGCTTGGGATGCTCTGCTAGGATGCTGAGGGCTTGCTGAATGAAGTCGTATTAATGTGTGTTTGAACTTTGCAGGGAACAAAGTCTTTGAAACAGTTTCAGAGCCGTGACTGTCATTATTACTAGTCTGTCATTGCCTTTGGGAGAGCGAGTGTTGTTTTAAAGGGATAGTTAAACTTTTGTCACTATTTACTCACCCTCATTACTTTCTTTCTTCTGTAGAGCAGGAATGGAGGACAAATATCCTGGTCATTTTTTGTCCATATAATGAAATTCATTGGGAAACTGAAGCGTTTCAGCTCCAAAAATACAATGAAAGGGCCATGAATACAGGTTTCGATCAACATGAGAGTAGGGGGCTTTTTGTTTAAATGTAAAAGCGAAGACTTATGTATTAAATATTTTTGTCATACTCTGGTGAATCGGTCTTCCCTTGTCACCGAGGCGACACGCTGATCAGTGTCTTCGGTTTGGACCGCATCCATTTACAAGCTCCACCAGTCCTCTTTCTCTGTCTCTCCCTCTCTCTCTTTTCCAAGGGCAGATATCCAAAGACTTTCTGATTACAAAATCACTGATCATTTTGCCACTGCCCCGCATTTGATTCATCCTCAGCATAACATTACAGAGACCGGGCTTAAACTCCGTAAACCCATCCAGTTAGTCTAGTCACGTCAAAGGTTCTACAACAAGCAACTTTCCTGCTCACTTCTCAACAAACACAGACAGTTTTCTGTGAGCCTGCATAAAAATATGAAATAAACACCGAATCCAAATGCACTGAGCATTGTTTAGCAACTTGATAATAACTGTGCAAAGTTCAGAAAGATTCTTGTTTTGAAATCTTTGTCTTCTGGGGGTTCAAAGCAGCCCAGAGAACTGTATCGTAAAAATTTCGGTAATATTTTGCAGTAACGTTCAGTTAGGTATCCTGAACCAATGAGCAATAATTACTTTGTAAATATGTGTTGTTCAATACCAGTTCATGATTTAAAGGTTTAGTTTACCCCAAAATTAAAATTATCCCATGATTTACTCACCCTCAAGCCATCCTAGATGTATATGACTATCTTCTTTCAGTCGAATATAATTGGAGGTATATTTAAAAATATCCTTGCTCCTCTAAGCTTTGTAATGGTTGTGAAGGGGGGACCACATTTTGAAGCCAACATAATGCATCCTTCCATCATAAATATAATCCATATGGCTCCAGGGGGTTAATAAGCGAAGCAATGTGTTTTTGCGAGAAAAATATCCATATTTAAAACTTTATTAACTATAATAACTAGCTTCCGGCAGATGGCCATACGCCTCGATTTGCGGCAGAAGAGTGACCTCTGACCCGATGCATGATGCAATGCGAACGCGGAAGCTCAGAGGATAGAGCAAAACAAAACACCAGTTTCGAATTAGAAGTCTAAAACAAGAAATTTTCGGATTTCGATATTATATTATTATATATATATATATATATTATTATTATATATATTTTTATTATATATGTATTAATATTATTATATTAACTATTATATTAACTTGCGCAGTATGCGTACAGTCGTCTGTCGGAAGCTAGATATCTGAATTTATAATGTTTTAAATATGGATATTTTTCTTGCAAAAATGCATCGCTTCTTGTCAAAAGGCCTTTATTAACCCACTGGAGCCATCTGGATTATTATTTATAATGGATGGATGAATTTTTTTTGGGCTTCAATATGTGGTCCCCCCTTCACTACCATTATAAAGCTTGGTAGAGCCAGGATATTTTTTAAATATATCTCTGATTGTGTTCATCTGAAAGAAGATATAGTCATATACACCTAGGATGGTTTGAGGGTGAGTAAATCATGGGATAATTTTTGGGTGAACTATCCCTTTAACGTTATTGTAAAGTGTTACCAAACCTATGACTTTTAAACTATTAGTTGCATTCGTTTAGAGTAAATATATTGATTTGAATCTATATTCACTAAATTGGTCAGCATCTTGAATTTTAACATATAGCCTACTTTAATTTTAAAGGGTTCTTGGTGAAAATTCTGTCATTAATTACTCACCCTCATGCCGTTCCACACCCATAAGACCTTTGTTCATCTTCAGATCACAAATTAAGATATTTTTGATAAAATCCAATGGCTCAGTGAGGCCTGCATCGCCAGCAATAACACTCCCTTTTTCAATGCCCAGAAAGCTACTAAAAACATATTTAAAACAGTTCATGTGACTACAGTGGTTCAACCTTAATATTATAAAGCGATGAAAATATCTTTTGTGCGCCAAAAATAACAAAATAGCAACTTTATTCAACAATATCTAGTGATGGGCGATTTCAAAACACTGCTTCATGAAGCTTCGAAGCTTTGAATCAGTGGTTTAGAGCGCCAAAATCACATGATTTCAGTAAATGAGGTTTCGTTACGCCGTGTTTTGAAACGTGTTTTAGTTCACATGACTTTGGCAGTTTGATACACACTCCGAACCACTGAATCGAAACAAAAGATTAGTAAAGCTTCATGAAGCAGTGTTTTGAAATTGCCCATCACTAGATATTGTGGAATAAAGTCACTATTTTGCTATTTTTGGCACACAAAAAGTATTCTCGCCACTTAATAATATTAAAGTTGAACCACTGTAGTCACATGAACTGCTTTAAATATGTTTTTAGTAGCTTTCTGGGCACTGAAAAAGGGAGTGTTATTGCTGGTGATGCAGGCCTCACTGAGCCATCAGATTTTATCAAAAATATCTTAATTTGTGTTCTGAAGATGAACAAAGGTCTTACGGATGTGGAACAACATGAGGGTGAGTAATAAATGACATAATTTTCATTTTTGGGTGAACTAACCCTTTAAAGTACTTTAAAGTATAGTGTTGCGTCACTACCGTTATAGGGATGTGCACGAAGCAGAATACCCCCAGGCTTGGTTATAGTTTTAGTTGTCAATAACAACATTGCTATGAATTGACCTATACGTGGCTGTGTGTACCAAACCTTCACCCCTTGTGCCCAACTAGGTCAGATATCACACTGTGCTTTCATGCTGGGTTTGAGTTTAGGGACGTTTTCCACTCACCTGCTGATTTCATCCTCCTGTGATGACTCATGTGCGCCTCCTGATGCTGTGGTCCAGCTTCTGTGAGAAAGGAAGCAAATGCATTTTGAGAACATCCCCAGCATGCAATCAATCAAAGTTCCTCTTTGTATCAGTCATCCATTGCTATTAGAAATGAGATAAACTGATTAGAGGGGAAGCACAGAGAACTTTTATCATCTGTCTCTCTCTCTCTCTCACACCGTTCTCTCCCATCTGCAGTGCTCTGAGACAAAGCACTATTGGGTGTGAGGGATAAAACATTAATCTTCTTTTTGTAAGTGTGGTAACTGCTTTATTCCCGTGAGCTGGCCAGCGGCTGCCTGGGCGACTGCTTCCTCCAAATATGTTTTCTGCTCACTTATGGTCCTATAGTTTCATTTTCACATATTAGTGCATTACAGATGTATGCTGAGTGTTTAGTTACTCGATAAAGATTTAGAACGTTTTCTTTACTCTAGTAGTCAGCAATGAGAGCAGTAAGAAATGGTCTTAAACCAAAGAAATAACCTATAAATGAAAATTCTGTCATCATTTATTCACCCTCATGCTGTCAACTGAACTTGTTAACTTGCTCTGATATAATTTACACACAACCAGATTTGCATCAAAACTGCATCTGATGCTCAGGATACTGACAAATTTGTCCCAAACATTTCTGTATATTCGGTATATCCTCCATGTAAATGAATACATCACTTAGAAATAGATATTTCATGATAGATGAATGTCATCAAGGCCCCCTTTCACTTAGCATTAATTTTTAATTAACATCTGGAAATTCTTTAGCTGGAGTCCATTTACACCTTGCATCCCACACAGCAATAAATTATTTTCTTTCTCGTTATTTGTGTCCTATTTTCCAGTACAAATATCTAAACATTCTAAATACATTTACTAGAGATGCTAAATAATAAGATATTAAGGAGTTTTCCGTTAAAAAAGTTTTAATTTTAAGTTTAATTTTTCTTACCCCATTGGCAGAAACACATTCACATTTACTTGTGCAAAATTACATATTACATGTTTTTGACAGACTTTTTGTGGTAAAAACCCATCATTCAAGTTTTATTTTATTTTTATATTTAATTTATTTACATTTTTCTATTTTTAAAAAAAAAAAAAAAATCTCTTTTCATTTTATTTAACTCTAATTTGATTATATTTTCAGGTACCAGTAAGAGTAATTCAGTTAGCTCTGTTTAAATGAATAATTAAATGCATTCTGCAGATTTTCTCCCAAATGTTTCAGTGATCCGATCACAATGCATTTAAACCTGGCTTTTAATGTGGCCATGTGCTTTCCGACTGTAATTCGATCACCGCAAATGCATGTTCTTGTGAGGTGTAAAGGTGCCTAAGTTGTCTCTGTTTTTGTTTTGTACTGTTTTACTTTGTTCTGAAATTAATTTTACTTTGTTCTGTCCAGTGGAAAGCAGCATTACTTCTTTCAATAAACACACAATCCCACAGTCAGTTGTTGTCCAATATGTGACCACTGTGAGAAGGCTGACTGGTTTGTAACCCCAATATCCCTGAGCATCTGATGGTCGGCTGTAACATCTGCTGTCTCATTTGCCATTCTAATTCAAATCCCACGTGGCTGAAATAGGGAGAGAGCGGACTAATTGACTCAAATTGCAGCATACTTTTTCAAGAGTTGTTTTCAGAAATATTTACGGTCACATCTCACAGAGGTCACTGCTCACGGACACTTACTGATAAAGAGTTACATTAATAGAGTTAGATTTAACTATAGAGGGCAACATTTGGGTTCTGCATGGAAGTAAAAACTCCATTCATTTTCTCTGTATGGAAATTTATTTTTAATGAAAACTTATAAACTTTTAAACACAGAGCTACGAGGTTGTTAATTGATGGTACTTGCTTCTGTTGAAGCCGACATCCCACATTTTATTTATTTATTTTTTAAATAACCATGTTTAATAGAGGAATTCACAATGAAAAACTACATTACCCATCATGCTGTACAGAAAATTCCACCAATCAGAGAGTCGCGACAAGCAATATGCACCAAAAGATCTCATTAGCGCCGCCCACTCTTATGAAGCAATGCAAATGACATAATCAAGTCTTATACACTCAAAATCCTTAAATATTTGTATATATATGCATATTTTGTAACAAACTTTAAATATATATAAAATCAACATTTGTAAATGAGTAGTATTTCTCCATTGTTTTTAATTTGATTATGCTGTTTGCAATGCTTCATGGGATTTGTAGTTCTTTATATTACTAAAGCTGTTAAGAAAACAGTCTTGTGCCTTTGTTTTTTGTCCGATTTTTAAATAATTTTTTGCTTCAAATCAAAGTTTGTAATGTTATGATTCTTGTCGTAGCTGGTTGACTTGATTCATGGCTTATGACACTTTGACAAAGACTTTTTTTTTTAAATTCCCATGGGAAAAAAATGCTTCCGGAACAAACACTGCTGAAGAAGTGGACGGGCACTGTTGCACTCTTTCAGTGATAGTTCACCCCAAAATTTAAAGGGATAGTTAACCCAAAAATAAAAATTCTGTCATCATTTTCTCACCCTCATGTTGTTGTAAATTAACATGACTTTCCTTCTGTAGAACACAAAATGAGAAATTCTGAATAATATTTTTTCAATAACAATAAATATGAACCAGAGTTTTTAAGCTTAAAATTGGATGCAGTTCTGTAAAAATAAATAAATACAATAGTCTAAATGACTTTTGCGCTATATTCCATGTTTTTTTTTTTTTTTTTGTTCAGTGGCTTTGTGTGAGAAACCAAAGTCACTAAAATCATTTAATAGCTCAATAAGAATTGAATTTGACAATCAGATCAGTCCAATTTGTGAACGATTCATTCAGACTGGCTTTGTGAACTGGATTAATTGATTCATTGAAAAGATTTGACTCAAATGATGTGTTGACCAAATGGGTGAACGTGTTTTCACCAAGTACAACATGTTCCTGGATCAACATCTTTGTTGATCCTGGAACAACATTTCAATCAACCAATCAGATTTGAGGGACAGTTTACCATTTATATCAAGTTTATTCTTACAGCCTGGGTTAGGTGCTTCCACAACAGTGTTATTCAACTATCATTTCCCTCTGATTTTAGGGATAAGTTATGGGTAGGGTTAGGTTTAGGGGTTGGGAAAAGGTTAGGACTAAATTTTCGGATAGGAATGTTGTTCCAGGATCAACAAAATATGTTGATCCAGGAACATGTCTTACTTGGCAAAATCACAGTGACCTAACAATTTTGGACATGGCATCTTCTGAGTTGGAATATAGTGCACAAATCAAAAGTAACACTTTTATGATGCTGCTTTGTCATTTTTAAAGCCCTTATCACTTTCATTTAAAGGAGCAGCAAGGATATTTTTTAAAGGGCTAGTTCTTTGGAAAACAAATTAAGATCTTTTTTAATGAAATCTGCGCGTTAACGAGAGCACCACGACGTATGCGTGTTGTTGGTGCGAGCAGACAATGTTGCGTGAACGCGGGTTGGAGATATTGGAGAATATTTTGTAAATTATTTTTGCACAAAGCACCGGCGTCACTTCATAAAACTAAGGTTAAGCCACTGGAGTCACATGGACTACTTTAATGATGTCTTTACTACTTTCTGGGTCTTGAAAGTGGTAGTTGCATAGCTGTTAATGGAGGGACAGAAAGCTCTCAGATTTCATTAAAAAGATCTTCATTTGTGTTCTGAAGATGCATGAGTAATGAGTAATTAATGACAGAATTTCCATTTTTGGGTGAACTATCCCTTTAGAGAACTCACTTTTTGTCTTCTGTGGTTGAAAGTTTGGAACAACATAAGAAAGAGTAATGTCAGAAGTTTCCGTTTTAGACAAACTATTCCTGTAATACCTAATTTATTGAATCATTTCCATGAAATGGTGCCGTATAATTTAGTGCATCTATTTGAAACTCTGTTCCCTCTACTTCTGTATGGCCGACAGACTTTAATGGAAAAACAAATGACTCGCACGGAAAGAAAAGTCTGCATCTCCCTAAACTCTCCACCGGTAATACATTTCCAACTTGATTAGAGGTAAAAGCTTGGAAGTTCTTTCATTTCTGTTGATTTAGTTGATAAGGGAATGAAATGGAAAGCCATTTCTTCTTGCAGTATTAAGGTTCATTTCAAAGAGTCTGCTCTGTCTTTTTGTAATACCTGATTATTAGGGATTTGTCCTCTGAAACGAAATTCTCTGCAAACTATGTCAGTCTGAGGAAGTCTTAAACCTCAGATGTACCTCTACCACTACAAAAAGATCTTTATAAACAGTACTATTAGATTTGTGGCTGTTGTTCAAGGAATGTAAAGTACAGGTTGCTTTTGTTTGAATTAAGATGTCCCAGGGCTTTAAAAGCATGCTGTGCCATTTAGAAACGGAGCCAGCGAGAGTAAAGCAAACATATGAATAGGCACTCAGGTTTGACCCGGCCTCTGTTTGTTAGTCTCCATGCGTCGCACCTCTTATAGACCTGGCTGACAATAGATGTGGGTGGTAATCTGAGTTTCTGAGAGCTGTTGTCAACATTGGCAAAGTGTATCATAAAATAGCTGCCTCAATCTCATGCAGGCCTCCCATTGAGTGTGTTTAAAAGTCAAAGCCAAGCTTCATTTCTCATTTAATAGTGAAAGCCTTTCACTAAACACAGCTTGAACTAAATATTCCAGGCCTAATTCCCTCCAGTAAAACATGTTCATAATTCATTTCGGAGATGCGATTGTTTTGTTTTCTTTCAAAGAGCTGCTCAAAGTTTGTAGTGATTATTCATTTTCAGTGTATAATACCTGTTCTGGGTCATTAGGGAACTTAGGAAAATGATTTGGAAACAATTTCAGGGCCTGCATACATCAGAAGTTTGCAAATTAGCATCACAAAGATATTCGCTGCCAGTGTCAACATGGTAAGACTTCATTATAGTGACTCGCTGCTAAATAGTTTTTGCAGAACACACTGAACAGCATAATATACATTCATAAATGATATAAGTCAAAAATACAAGACTGTGTATGCATCAAGACATAACTAAACAACTAGCAAAAGACATCTTTTGAGTAACTGTGCTTCATTATAATATTTTAAGACTGCATTACATCTAAATTAGAGTTTTAAGGCTCTTAGTTCAATGTTTTATTTCTATACGATAGTGCACACCTAAACACTGGCATTAACTTGTATTTTGAAATATGCGCATTTAGAAATGACATAATTTTTCTTCTTGGAAAACGTATACACTTTAATAGGATCTTTTTGTATTATTCTTCAGAATTTTTAGCTATAAAGTCATGAATTGTACTTTCACTCATGGAATAAATGAATCATGACTGACTGTGAATAGAGCATTTTCTGCAATTTTGTAACTGAAATTTCGGCTTTTGTGTGATGCAGTTAGAAGTATAATCCAAGACAACTTCCATATCGGCCAGTGCAAATATAAAAAAAAGACTGAGTTCACTTTTAATTATAAATATTAACTCTACTCACTCAGTCTATAAGCAATTATATTCAAATGTTGCTGCTGAATAGAGCATTGCAGTGATGCCGTATTTTTATAAGCCAACCCTGGTTCACTCGACAAAAACATTTTGGATTACTGCAGAAAATTAGCTCAGCGTCCAACAAAAGATTATGACTCTTAAGGACCTTTCACACCAAGAACGATAACTATAAAGATAACGATAAAGATATACAGTCCTATGCAAAAGTCTTAGGCACGTCAGTATTTTCACCCCCAAAAATGGTTTTAACTTAAGCCAGTTATTTATATCTTTTGCTGTAGTTTGTCAGTAGGAAATATCAGTTCACATTTCCAAACATTCATTTTGCCATTAATTTTAATAATCCAGTGAGATTTTTGTATACACAAGGAGTCTGACAACAGCCGGTGCTCCACACGGATCTGATCTCACCATCATTGAATCTGTCTGTGATTACATGAAGAAACAGATGAAACTGAGACAAACTAAATCCAGAAGAACTGTGGTGTGTCTCCAAGACTCTTGAAGAAAACTTCCTGCAAAGCTACCTGAAAAATGATGCGCAAGTGTACCTGGACAAAAGCTGTTTTAAACACAAAGGGTGGTCACACCACATATTGATTTGATTTAGTTAATAGAAGTGAATTGATAAATAAAATCTATTTATATTGTCCGCTGGTGTGGACGCTAATATAGTTCTTGATATAGTTATCGTTCTTGGAGTGAACAGGCCTTTACACATTTTGTTCATCATAATAATCTTTGCAAATCAAGACAACTTTTATGAATTTTGAAGCCTACAATCGCTAGAAGTAAAAATACAATCAATTGCAAGAAAAGCTAAACATAGGCTATAAATGAACTGTCGCAAGACTTCAACGTCACCACCATATAGCTTCCAAGTGCTAAAATGCAAACTTGCTTCTGGGTTTTAGCCTGCAGTAATTTACATCATCCCTGCATCACTATTTAAAATTTTAGTTTTGTACGATGTGCAATTTCAATATGTATCTCAGAGTGTCCTAGAGCCTTACAGTCAAGACATTGAGAAAAATTATGACTAAGATGCTTTACAAAGCGTGTGCATCAAACTAATGAGAAAACATCCACTGTCTCTTGGTTGCATTAGTCATTTAAAGAAAAAGGTGTAGTGTTTACTTTTAAGTACAGTTAAATGTGGATTATTTTTTTTACTTTCACTAAAGTAGGCTAAATTGTTTTGGCTAGGTACTTGGACTTTTAATTAAGTACAATTATGACACATAACCTATAATTATGCATAATTTTTCCGTGCTTGTTACATCTCTACCTTCGCGTCTATTCAGACAAGTTAATTACCTTATGGGCTAAACTGATTTTGAATGCATTTTAGAGTGGGCGTAAGTGCTGTCCTGGTGAGTGTCCACTTCAGCGTGTGCCACAGAGGTGTGTGACTTTTAATGTCTCCAGAAATAGTGAAAACATCAGGTTTGTTGTGTTTTAGCGGAGAAGATCCACTCACAAACTTCTGTGAGCATCTGTGAACTCTGATCCTCAGAGTGCACTTTAACTTTCCACCATCATTTATTAATACAGCGTCACCTGAGGTCTCCGTTCGTGAAAAGACAACACCACAGCAGCATCCCCAGCCGACAATTACACTTAAACAACAGTGTGTCCTCCTAATGAAAACCAAGGAGATGGTGCCACACACAGCTCTCCATCAGAAAGACTGCTGAAATGGTGACAGGTCTAGTCCTTTGTGTCATTTCAGAGTGTCTCCGTAAACCTCAGAATATCCCTGCGTGTTGTTGAGCAGACATACGTGGGTGGCTTTTTTTCTTAAGCATGATAGATGGAGTTTGTTGTAGAGCTGCCTGACTGTCCGCATTGTGTCCCTATTCTCTGTCGGAGGGGAAGAGACCACCGTCGAATAGCAATATAGCACTTCCAGCAAGCTTTTGTTTCCCCTCAATCTACAGCGACTGAATTGTTTAGCGCTTTTATTGGCTTCTTACATAGTTCCTCTGAGTCGAGTGCTTATTGAAGACGAATGCATTCAGAAAAGCAGCGTTTCATTGTTTACCGTTGGCTTTACTCATCATTACTCAACTAAAATAGACAAGTTTTCTTGCTCCAAATTATTCCCAGTAAAGCTTTTCCACAACTCTGCAGTAAAGGATAGCATGGCTAGTCTCACAAGGTTTTGTAGGCCTGAATTAGGCTGAAATATATGTAAAACATTACTAATGCACTCACTGATGAGCTAGTGTCTTGACATCAGCCACTAGGTATGTCAAATGGATATATATATATTGGTATGTAATATATATATATATATATATATATATATATATATATATATATATATATATATATATTGTGCAAAATAGTAAATTGTTTAAGTAAAATGAAGTGGGCTATAAGTAATTTCACCTTGCACACATTTAGCTTATGCATAATTTAATACACACACATTGAGTTTCCATGTTTTAAAGGGACTTTCCATAGAGACAATTATTTTTATGATGTACAAACTTTTTATGATGTACATTTTCCACAAAAAAAAAAAAAAAAAAAAAAAAAAATTAAAATGATTTATAAGTTGTTTTCCTCATGGGGACCAAAAAATGACATTTTGTCCCCACAATGTAGGGAACACCTAAACCACACACATACACACACTTGTTTCCCATACGATGGGTCCCAAACAGCATAAATATCATGGTAATTGCATGGTTCAAAATGAAAGCTAATTGTATGTACAATATTTTGTACTTGGATTTATATTATAATCTCTTCAATTAGTAACTTATTTTGGCCTCTAGCTACTCACTTATAATTCCAGAATGCATCATTTTGTTGCAGATTATTCTATTGTTTATCACAGATGTCATTTAAGAGACTGCTGTATCACCTATTGGATTAATAGTTTTTGTATTTAAAATAAATTCATGTGCTTCATAAGCTTTTTTATTTATTTATTTGTTTTTTCAGATGCAAGGTTAAGAGCAAAGCTATGTGGTTATTATTACCTTTTGTGTGTGCTTTGTTATGGCCAGGAAGGAATAGAGCAATAAAGTGTAAGAGTTTGGAAGTTTGGATGACATCATCTGATGACATCATACTTGGATTTTTTTTTTTTTGTAAATCTTGGACAATGTTCTTCATGAGAATTTTTGGATTAGTTCTTAGTTCTGAATCTGGGTCAGGTTCCCAACCTACTGAACTCTACGGCAGCAAGCTTGTAATCTATTGTAATGATACATTGTACACGCTTAAGAAAAAAATTAAACAGTACCAAATTTGGGTTCTTTGGCTTATAATAATAGCAGAACCCTTTTTTGGTGCTAAATAGAACCCTTTTTATAATGTTCCATAAAGAACCATGCTTTGAAAGCGTTATATAGGACCTTAATGGTGTTATAAATAACCTTTTTAATAATAGTTTATTTTCATTAATATTAGTAGTAATTTTCATTGTTGCCTTTGGGTTTTACATTAAAAAAAACAGCATTGACATGGCAAATTGTAGCAAAAATGACAGTGATCTATGTTAGCAGAATAAATTAATAAATAAAAATTGACAATGAACATGACAGAGATGTAATGAAGACCAAGTTCCAGTGAAATATCTTCACAATCCTCTGATGTCCTTACGTCCTTCATTATGTGTGTATTCTGAGTGGCAGTTTCTCTTTGCAGATGATGAGGTTATTAAGGTTTAGAGTTACAGTGTTTCTCTCCCATTCGATTATGTAAAAATAATTATGTTTATGAAGGCCAAAATGAGTAAAAATGAACAGTATGTGAGCCCTTTACTGTGTTAAAAGGAGAAAGTTATATAAAGTCATGGGATAGCTAATGTTTTTTGTGACTGGTTATGTTTAGGCATAAAGTAATAATTAGAAAAATCTAACAATATGGATCATAAATTCAATATCTCTGTTACTTTGTGGAGAAGAGAAAATGAGTATCTTTAACTCAACAGAGCTGCTTATACTTACATGAGAAAAATACATGATTGGTAGGAAACCAGTTACCATTTTTTGTTAAAATTTATAGACATTTTAAGAAAGAAATAATTTACCTGTTGAGAGTGTGTAGACAGTCTGTGTAGTTGTATAGCTGACCTCCAGAAAATCAGTAAAGAGGTTGCTTTGACAGTTACAGATTTGAAAAACAAAAAGGCGGGAAAAAAGAATCCTAAACTCAAACATAAACATTTCAGCATACAAAGAGTTCTTCAGGATGAAACAGTTCTAAATAGAATTTTACTATGTGTAAAGAACCTTTAAAGAACCATTGTTTTAGAGTGTATGGGGGAAACGATGCAATGTAAGTGAATGGTTACTGAGGCGGTTAGTCTATAACATCTTTTGAGCAGTTTCAGAACGACAAAAGGGTGATGACAATTTTAATTGACAATTTAAATCATGACAATTTCATGTGTGTGTGTGTGTGTGTGTGTGTGAGACACACTGTCATTAGTGGTTTACTCAGGCAGAGTTGTTGATCCTGCTCTGTGTTAAGTCACCATTTGATAAATATCTGATGTTTAAATGCAAGAATCTTTTCAATTGCACTGCATTTTGTTGTTGTAAAAAAAAAGTATAAAATTAAGCAAATATACAGACACCGCTTCTGAAATCGAATACTTCCCTACTATATATATAGTATGCGAAAAACAGTATTTGTCCAAATTCATAGTATTATAAAACAGTAGGCGAAAAATACCGGGATGACCTACTGCTTCTGGTGAGATTCTGAAGTGTGCATTCTATAGACACTTTACAATCCCATGAGGCCACGGGAGAGGATTTATGAATGAAAGTGAATTGATGCAACAGATGCCATAGGTCACATGACAATGACAACATGGTGGATGTAGTACAGTATGCCTGAATTTCATTCAGTACGCGATTTCAAGAATCAAACTCATTATTAACAATGAAATATACAGTGCTGCTTCAAAGTTTGTGAACCCCTTACAGAATCTGTGAAAATGTGAATTTTAATTTTAACAAAATAAGAGTGATCATACAAAATGCATGTTATTTTTTATTTAGTACTGTCCTGAATAAGATATCTTACATAAAAGATGTTTACATATAGTCTACAAGACAAAAAAATAAATAAAAATAGCTGAATTTATAAAAAAGTATTGAATGCAGGCCATTTTTTAAAAGAATATTATGGTTTTCATAAACACATTGAAGTTTACAACAGAAAGACAGAGAAAATGCAAGAGCTTCAACCAATAGGACAGGGGAAAAAAAATACAAATGAGATCTCTCTAATTAATATGTCAAATGTTTCTCTTAGATGACAACGAGTTCAAATTGAGACTTTTGCTCATGCCTTTTAGATTAAGCTGCCCATGACAGTACAGTGTAGTCTAGAGCTACTTTTAATCACTGTCTGCCTCAATAGTTGTCCGGCAAAGGGCAGATACACAACCATCACCAAAACTAACCTGATTTGCTCATGATCTAATTAAAGGTTACGCGGATAAAGGGGGTCACCAGTGTGGAATTCCAAATTCATCAACATGCTTTGAATTATTCTAGAAACATCAAGAGTCCCTCGACCCTCACCTTCGTCTGCGATTCATGAGGGACCGTTATTGATTTAAGCAGGTGTAAGGAGCCGTCTCACCTCAGAGGAAATTCAATCTTACCTGACATCCATGGGTTTATTCTTCAAGACGCTGTCACAACAGCCTGTGCCTGTATATCAAAACAAATGGCATAATTCAACATTTCACAGTCTCATTATGCCAAATACGAGTCCATCGCTGTATGTTTGGTAGCTATAACTTCATCAGAAAATATTTTGACTGAACATTTCTGAATGCCATTGCATTAGATTGCATTAGATTGCAGTTTTAAAAACAATACATGTACTGTTCATATTTTATATTGTGACACTTTCTGATTGTCAAATGTTAGAAGAACATGTCCATACCCAGCTAATAACAGGGAACATTCTCAGAACTTTGGTTAACGTTCTAACATGGTTCTCTCAACGTTATGGACAAACATTCTTCCAGTATCGTTAATAAAACGTTCGTTCAAAGTTATGCACTGTGTCTGAAATCAAATACTTCCCTACTATATAGTATCTGAAAAAAAAATACGGCAAAAGAGTAGTGTATCCAAATACCTAGTGGACCCATTCGGAAAACAGTAGGTGAAAAGTCCCCGGATGACCTACTACTTCCGCAGAGATTCTAAAGTGTTCATTTGATGGACACTTTACTATCCCATGAGGCCACGGGAGAGGATCTATGAATGGAAGTGAAGCGACGCTGGTAGGTCATGTGACAGTAACAACATGGCGGATGTAGTACGTCCAAATTCATACCCATATAGACCTTATTCGCCAGAGAAACAAGTGCGCCGCCATCTTTATAATATTGTCTTTGAACTTCCGTTTTTGCGGTAGCTCTGTATACTTATATGGCGTTGCTGTCAAAGAATAACTAGCTGGTATAGTGGATTTACTTGTTGTAGAGTTAATAAAAGTTATCATGAGCATTGTACATTTAAAGCAGATGTTTTAACAAATGTCAGTAGACCGGGAAGATTTTAAAACGAGCAGTTCATTCATAAATACGTAAGATCGCTGTGGAAATACAAACCGGAAGTCAAAAGACAACGAGTGCAGCGCTGAAGAGGGGCGGGGCTACATAACGTACTTTTTTAACGGTCGCGAAGTTCAAATTCAAATATATTACCTACTCAGACAGTATGCGATTTCAAATGCAGCGATGGTTTTATCACTGCGATGGTTTTATCGCTGCAAAAAAATATTAACACATCGTTCATGAACGGTCGCATAACCAAAAAAACACGTTTTTAAAACGTTTTTTTTTTAAAACTGGACGTTCAGAAATAAGGTTTCAACCTAGCGTAACATCTTAGGGAGGCGGCCAGACCGAGCAGCTTTGGTCAGTCAACACTATTTTTATTACATTTTAGATTATTCATTGCATATTCTCACTCCGTGTAACTTCATTATGTAATATGAAGTGATTTCATTTTAATATGACTACTGCAGCAATCGCGCACAGTTGTCATGGCAAACAGATATTGCAAGATGAAGGGCTTCGCTGAGTCTGTTTTGCAGTGCAATAAAACGTTGAAAATACACTACGAACACGATATTTTAAAGTAGGCTTTTATTAAGCAAATAAAGGAGTGAAAAATCACTCACCCTCTGCTTTAAAACAGACATCTGTTGGGGTGTTATTATCCGCCAAAATGCAATTTCATCACGTGACAACTTCTTAACCAAATGAGATTTGGGCATACGTTAGTAGGTTTAATTGAATTTATTAATTTGTTTACAAAATAACAATTCAAAATTTTATTAAAATAACTACATTATATTTACCTTCAAGTTGCAAATATAATTTATTTGAAAAACTATAGTAGCATCTTTCAGTCACTAGAGGGAGCTAAGCGACGCCCATGCATAGAACATTAGCTCAGCTGGGTAGTTAATGTAATTAACAACAAACTGTTGCTAGTAGGCCTACACTATTGTTGGTTAAAATTCATTGCACAAATTGCCATGAGAAATTAAATGAAATTAAAATTGGGGGAAAAAATCAAGCATAGTTTATTTGAAGATGCCATTTAGTTTGATATATGTATCTAATGCAGTAAAATCCATACATTTTTAACATGGTTTAAATTTTCAGATGCTTTTGGGAGATGTTGAAAATACTTTCCAAGAGAGAAATGGTTTGCTAAAGAGTAAAAAAAAAAATTAAGGCAACAGTTTGCAGGACTTATTGATTGTTCTTTATTTCATGTTGTCGATGATTAATATGGAGAACAAAGTGCTTGTTGTTTTAATCTATTATCCTGTTAAGTTTGTAGTCCTAAAATCAGGAAGAAAATGAGCATTTTCGAGCCATGTGCTCCCTCTGGAATTTTTTATTATAGCTGTTTTCGATTTGTGTGTAAAATAATGTCTGTTGATTTTAAATGAACCTGCTTACAATTTGCAAGTGATTTAGTTATTTTTCATCATTATTTACTTCAACTAAGTATCTTTTTTTCTTTTTTCTTTTTTTTTTTTTACAAAAAGTATTTTGTGATATTGTGTACATATTGCAAGATCCGTGTTTGATGTCTTTTCATTTCAGGACAGTCAACATTTGGTAAACAGCAGGTTGCTTTTAATTTTCTCCCAAGATTTCTGTTGGTGCAAAACTCATTAGCTACCCAAAAAATAATTATCATTGCAGGAAAGAAAAAAAGACCCAGAGGAAAAATTAAGCATTCAAAGTTTTTCTATTGTGTGACTCAGTCTTTTAAGAACTATAAGCTTTATTTATTAAGTGTCAAGAACAGACGAAAGAAGGGATCAAAGATCCACATGTTGAGCGAACATTTGTGAGTGTGTAGGCCTACTAGTGCAGCAAAGATCATTAATGAACGTTTTAAAGAGATAGATATCTTAAAAGTGAATATTTTGTCATCATTTATTCACCCTCATGTTCTTCCAAACCTGTATGACTTACTTTTTCCTGTGAAACACAGACATTTGCACACTGTACATGTCACTCTTTTTTTATTCAATTAACTAATGGGGACTGGAGCTTCCAAAAAAAGATGCAAAAACCATAAAAGTGTCATAAAAGCAGCCCATATGACTTGTGTGTTATCCTAGCTAACAAAAAAAATATGTTCTAAGAACGCTTTGCTAACGTTCTTAGAATGTTCATAACATTTTCACACTGCGTTTATCATCATTCTAAACACCACTTTTAACCCCGCGGATAAAGGAACGTTTAACACTTGTAATTTATGAAACCCTTCTCCTAGTTCTGGTTTTGCGGTGCCAAACTTGTACAGTGTGAAACGATGCGGTGTTAGAATTTTACAGCTAGACGTTTAGCAACAGACAACCAATCGCGTATATTTGCCTGCTTTGGACAGTCACGGAAACACTGCGCATTATGAACAGTAAATTCAGCGTTTGAGAGGAAAAATGTAAAATGCTGACAGAAAACGGGACAATTTGAGTGAAGAAGAGACTGTTTCATTCTTAACTTATAGTCCGAAATGTCTATTCAGTATAAACTCAATAGTACAGTCGGCAATGCGAGGATCCGCTATGCTAGGGCTGGCTAGCGTAAACAAATCGCAGGCTGCGTTTATTCAATCAGTGACAAGGACTGCGAAAATATGCAAGTAAGAAAGTTAATACAGGGTTTAGGAATGTACAATGTGAACTAGCCTATGTGCATATATGTCTTTTTTATTATTATTATGAAAACTTAATGAAACAGACCGAAATTAAATTAGTCTTTCTGTGACTGCAGCATTGCATCCGAATGAATTATTCAGACTGGTTTTGTGAACCAATGATTCATTTAAAAGATTGGACTCAAAAGAAGAATTGGTTCATAAATTGGATATTGCTACTTGTCTTGCGATCTCATTATGAACTTATGAATGAAAAATGCGTCAAGGAGAGCAAATGCGGATGTCAAGATTTTCAGTGAATGAGAGTCTTTAGGTCTATTAAGCTACAATACGTCAGCAATAACTTCAGTGCATGAGTCATTTGGTCCATTTTTATGATACTTTTGCATTTTTTGAAGCATTTTAAGTGCCAGTCCCCTTTTATTGTAAATGGAAAAAAAACCCTCCTTTTGTGTTTCACAGAAGAAAGAAAGTCATGAAGGTTTAGATGGACTTTCAATGTGAGTAACTAGACAGAATTTTACTTTTTTTTTTTTTTTTTGACGTGACCTATTCCTTTTAAATCTCTTCATTTGAGTGTCAAGAACAATAAATGTGGGGAGATCTATGCGTTGAGTGAACTGCTTCAAGGTCATATGAGCACTTGACAATGTTAAGATTGGGAATAAAAGATGAAGTTTGTGTGGAAGCTTCACATAAATCAGTACCACATAATCAGAGAAGCCAAATATGGTTTATAAGCTGCTACGGCAGCAGTGAGCTTTAAGACTCTCTGTAAATAAATGCAGCATCCTTGTGCATGGGCCATAGAAAAAACAACAACACAAAAAACAAGGTGCATTTGCGATGCTGAAATTGGTTGTCCTCATAAATATATCATTGGATTTCTGAACATAAATATATTGGGATATAGCACATGCCATCAGAGCTTAACAGCAATTGCTTGTATTTATTCCAGTGAGATTTTGAGATCTGAGCGCATTTTATGCGCTTATTAATGGAGGTGAAAGGTAACGTTAAATCTTTTAGTACTAGGGCAGGCAGACCTATCGTACAGTATCTGTCAAACAATGGGATCTGAGCTAATATTTACCATGCAGATATATCACTCCTCACACACGTGTGAATCTAGAAAGTGAAAATTAATTTCGGCTTGTAAAAATGTGTGATTTCTAACTGTTTGTCAATAAAAGATCTTATTATTCCTTGAGGTGAGATCTGCATTCAGAGATGCCGGTGCTTATACACTCAAAAAATAATAATTTTTGATGCTGTTCACTTTATTTAAACAATTTATTCAACACCATTGTATCAGGTTTCTGGTTTAAATGTGATTGATTCATGTTAAATTGATTTGAAATGATTACTCTTTGACTTAACTTGATGTTTTCATACTGAAATAACATGTTTCAATCAAGTAACCCAACCAGGAGTTAATCAAACAGGACTTTTACTTCCCATCATGCTTTGCAAAGGGGCTGAACTGAGGTAGCAAATGTTAAAATATAGTGTTATTTTAAGCATTTTTTAGCAAGATGAGAAAATGGAGTGTCTTTTTAATGGTTACTGTTCTATTATGTTGGTATTTAAAAGTTTCTGTTATGTTAATGGTTTTGGGGTTACCATTGTGGTGAAGTGTTGCACTTGTGATTGGGTTGAGGACCAGCTTACAATAATTAGCTTCTCTGTAATAATGAAGTGATTACTATGGTTGTGCTTTGGGTAGTGTTTTCTAAAAGCATTATGAGCTTAAGTTGATCCTAACTGCGTTGTTAACAATGGATCTATGATGAACTTAGAACATCATTATTTGCATAAATCAATGTAAATTCAAATCCCTTTGAAACGACAAGATAGATATTCATTAAATTACCATAGTCATACATGATCAAGATATTAACTGGTGTAACAAGGCAGAATTTTGTTGAATTAAAGTGCATTACCACAGTAACACAATACAAACATTTTGATTCAACTAGTTGCAAAGAAGTTACACTGACATATTAAAATCATGTTTAAACTACAAATGTATATTGTGTTTATATAAAATATTCAAAGCAATCCAAGTTTACTTGATTTGATTAGATGCATAATGGGTGCTACGATTAAATCATGTTCATTCAACAACTTATGTTTTTTGAGTGTAGTGCAATCTGTGGTAGTGTAGTCTTGTATAATGTAGAGGAGACCAAGGCTAGTCGTCACACTCACTAATTCCTAGAGTAGATTAAATTTGGAGTTCGTTTCTGTATATAGACATATAACTTAGCTGCAAAAAAAAAAAAAAAGCTTTGGCTTAACATGCTGGGGCATGTTGTCACAGTCTATGGGGTAAGTGTTACTATTTGTTTCAGAACGTTCAGAGAACATTCAAAAGTAATTCCCATAATGTGTGTAAAATGATCAGATTTAATGTTTCCTTAACATTCGTGTAACTAATAATTTTAAAAACAGGATGTTTTGAGCGTTCATAGAACATTCCAAAATAACATTTTCATAACATAATGGGAACGTTAGTAAAAACGTTCTTAGAACATATTAGCTGTTACCTGGGTAGTTATTGAGATATAGCCATTGTGGCAACTTCCCTTTGGCCCTGTTTTCACCTGGTATTAAGATGCGATTTGATCGATTGGATCACAAGTGTACGACGCTAAATACAGGTGTAAACGGGGTCTAAAATGTTATGAGCTTGTCCTCTTTCGACCACTTCCAGAGGTAGTTGAAAACGCATTTGCCCGGATTGCTTTCGTAGTTGAAACACTCATGTGGTCAAATGCGTTCGAATAGCCACAAAAGACCACCTTCTCTCCGCATAGCTACTGACCTAATGTGTAAACATTATGGGAAGTGTGCTAGCCAGACGGGATTTAAACTTTGTCAGCTGAAGTCCCAAGTTTGGTTTGAAGATGAAAAACATACCAACCACATTCTCTCAATATTCCTGATTTCTAACACACACTCACCGTGTTCACCGTGGTCTTGCGGCTGTCAGAGCAGAAAGGAAAGCTGATGCTCTCCGTATGTTTTTCTGTCGTCTCTGGGGGCGTTCATATGTAAATTGTGTGAGCTTATTTTGCCCATTAGATCAAAAGATCTGGAAAAACCCATACATTTACCCTCCTATAGACCCTCCCCTCGAAGAAATTACAACTGAAGTGGTTGAAAGTGGACAAAAGAGACGGATTAAAACACCAGGTGTAAACGGGAATGTGTCTCCCTCGTCTACTTGTGATCCGATCAACCAAAACTCATCTTAATACCAGGTGTAAACAGGGCCTATGTGACAAGAGCTGTTGGAGAGCTGTCTGTCCTCTGTAACATGCAGTCTGATTGAGTGACAAGCAGTCAGATGTAATTTATGGCTCTGTGGCACTTCAGAACGAACTAAAGGATTTCTCATTTAAATTCTACAGCGCTAAAGGCCCTAGAAGTATCAGAATGCTTTCTGAGTCATTGTCATTGCCCTCGAAGCCACATCATTCACGAAAATCACCTACTGTATGTGAGTCTCCGCTGAACTCAGTAAATATTCATAGTGATCCGTTTCTAGTTACAGATTTTCATAATTTATGCTTAAAGGGACAGTTCACCCCCCCAAAAGTGAATATTCTGTCATTATCTCCAAACCTGTGTGCTGATATTTTTACTCTAGGAAGACAAAACAGGAAAAATTATGAGAAATTTGTTTGAGAAGCCATGTCTATCAGGCTGTAAAAAGGACAGTAATTGCACCATGGCCTATGCCTCACATTGAGAAAGCAATTTTAGCCGGTGTATTGGCACGTAGAGCTGGCAGTGATGTATCTTTAACAGCTCATATTAAATGACACAGTTACTCTAATCTGGGCTCTTGTGATTAAAAACCAGGTCACATTTAGTAGACAAACTGGTTCAGTCCTACAAAGTCATTGAGATATGCAGCTCGTCTGATCCAGATAGGCATATGAAGACCTCATTACACAGTCAGGCCAAGATTAGAACTGATTTTATGAAATACTAGAGGCTCTGACTGTGTGTGTGTGTGTGTGTGTGAGAACATGCACTATTTCCATAAGCTGCTCTGTAATGGGTATTTGTCCCAATACTCTGGCTAAAGTTCATGAGCGAGGAAGAAAGAAGGCATAGAGCGTTCAAGAGTGAAGTACAGCAAGAAGCAGCGATGGTACAGAAAACTAGCTGTAAGTGAACTTTTTCTGTAGGAATGTGTTGTGCGAGGTGTTTCAACGGTGGCAGGTGTGTCTTCCCGTTAATACAATTAGCATGCAAGGACAGGAATAGCTTGTGCTTTGGTAAATTATTATAAATTACAGAGTTGTGGCACAATACATAATATTTTTAGATTTATGTGTGGGTGACGGTTCTGTTTGTAAGTTGTGAGTTCAGAGGTGTTGCTTGGGTTCCCAAATGTGAAACATTCTTTTAGGGATGCACCGATACTATTTTTTAAGGACCGAGTATGAGTACCGATACTTTTTTTCTAGTACTCGCCGATACCGATGCCTATACATTTATTAATTTCTCTGTCTCTCTCTCTTTTTTTTTTTTTGGTGATGTTGCAGTTTTCCAAGCACAACACAGTGAGACTAATAAATGTAGGACAGCTTCTTTATTATTACTCTGATGAAAAAAGTAATCATTTTTATGTGCTTGTCACAAACTTAAAGAACAAAAATTTCACAGTGTCCAATAACCTTCAAAGGGCATAATTACCAATACATATAATTGTTGTTATAAAAAGAAATTTACAAACAAATTACAAACAATGCAACAAATACTATAGAGATACAAATTAAATAAACTTGTTTTTCAGATACAGTAGGTTTATTTACCATGTATACATTTATTTAACATCTTTTGTTGTTTTATTAACATTAATGACAAATAGGCTACGGTCCCTTTAAGACCGAATCCATGGATACTTACTGACACATATTTCACCCAAATGTTTACGTCGACTTAAGCCATAACCGACTGTATTTACGTGAGATACTCCACACGATGAACATTTTGACAACTATGTGTGCATTTGACCATTCAGGCGCGAGGAGAACTGATCGCGCGTTGTCAGAGAACTGTGATCGCGCGCGAGAGAGAGCGCTTCTGGACTGTGTCATTCAGCGCGATTCCGCCTATCCCACCTTCACTAATCGATAACGAATTGTGATTGAAAGCATGCAGTTCGCAATGTGTGGGTTGTCATCATAAATGTTTTTCCACATCTCTGAGGCTGACATTGTTTCTGCTGCTGCCGCCGGTGTCTCTGTGCACTGAAAATCCTGTCAGTTACGTCACGTGAGGTATCGGTCTTTGGTATCAGGGGTATTTTTACGAGTACGAGTACAAGTACATGAGCTTGGTATCGGGCCGATACCGATACTAGTATCGGTATCGTGCATCCCTACATTCTTTTATTATAATGTGTGTTGATTATAAGTTTGCTGATTGTTTACAACTAACAGACATTCCAATAGAAATGTATTTATTACAATTATTTCTGTTTTTTTTTTCTCAAAGGATAGGATGTTCTGTTCTCTTTCTTTCTTTCTTTCTTTGATGAAAAATATGCATGAAATTCACAAATTTTTTCACAGAATCATGTTTTTGGTTTTTAAAAAATGTTTTGCCTGTGCAGATTTGAAGCTGCGAATGCTCTTTTCAAGTGATAATATGTGAAACACAACCAAACGCATGATTTTGATGTGTAGTATGATTCATGTGCTTTAATCAGTTTTATTTTAGTATCATTGATAAACTATTTTTATATAAATTGATTTACATTTTATTTCATATTTTCTGAATTCATTTTAATTTTAGTTAAAATGTTCATAATTTTGTTGTGTGGTTTTATCATTTTTTAAATTATTTTTTTACGTAAATATGTATATTTTTTTAGTTTTTAGTTTCTTTAGTTTGTTATTGTAGTTCTTCAATTTAAACTAAACGGAAATGAGAAATACTGCCATGACAACTAGCTGAAGTTGTTTTATGTTTTATTTCAGTTAACATTTAATATTTTATGGTTTTAGCTTTAGTTAAAGGGTTAGTTCACCCAAAAATGAAATTTCTGTCATTAAGTACTTTCCTGCAAGACGTTTGTTCATCTTCAGAAAACAAATTAAGACATTTTTGATGAAATCCAAGAGGTTTTTTTTATCCCCCATAGAAAGCAACTTAATTACCATCATTCAAGGTCCAGAAGGTAGTGAAGACATCGTTAAAATAGTCAGTTACGTTCAGCGTCAGCATCACACGCATGCATCGTGCTGTTCACATGAACAGCATTGGCCAATACTGAGCCGGCGTTCTGACGTAGAACCTGGAAGCGCTGAATGCAATTGACTATTTTAACAACATCTTTACTTTTTTTCTTGGTCCTTGAATGATGGTAATTATGTTGCTTTCTATGGGGAATAAAAAAATCTTAATTTGTGTTCTGAAAATGAATGAAAGTCTTACGGGTGTGAAACGACATGAGGGTGAGTAATTAATGACAGAAATTTCATTTTCGGGTGAACTAACCCTTTCATGATAACTCTGGTTTTAATAACAAGGGTTCTTTCTGCACATCCTTCCTTCTGCCTATAAATCTGCATGACTTTTTGCTGATGTTCAGTCAGCATCAAGTTGAATCCCTGTCTCTTTTCTCTCTTGCAGTGCAGAGAGTAATCAGGCCCTACAAGCCCACAGATAAGTCTGCTATTGTCTCTCTCTTCCGCTTTGGCATTCTGGAGCATGTCTACCCAGCCTTCTTCAAAGCCATGAGTCATCCTGACCACATCGGCGTGACCCTCAGCGTCTCCGTGGCCGGATATGTGCTGGGAGGGAGCTCGTGCTTCCAGGCCGTGCTCTTCGGAGGAGCTTGGGCTTGCTTGGTTTACTATTGCTGCCATGAGATTTACGACAGCTACCTCAAGAGGAAGATGGAGATGGAAATGGCAGATATTCAGGCCAACTTCTTGGATAACCAGGTGAATCATTTCTGGGTGGCGGAGATGGAGGTGAATGGGAAGTCGAAGGTGGTTGGGCTGCTGGCTGTAGTTGGTGTCAAGAGTGACGTTTCGAAGGATGGGTGGAATGCAGATGATGCAGCGACAGCGGAGGTGTTTCAGTTAATCGTGTCCTTCAACCAGCGACGTAAAGGTCTGGGAACTCAGCTGGTAGAGACAGCCGTAGAGTTCTGTAAGGAGCAGGGACTTTCTCAGGTGGTCGTAGAGATCAGCTCCCCACAGACCGCAGCCATTTCGATTTTCCGCAAACTGGGCTTTACTATGACATCCGTGCACAGCAACACACACCCTAACCGTTTGGTCTCAAAACTAGCCAGGATCAATGTGATACGAATGGAAAAGCATCTTTAAACTGCAGTGTTAAATCCATGGGTTACACTTTATTTCGATAGTCCACTTTAGACATTCTACTAACTATAAGTAACTTTGTCAACTAACTCTCATTTGCAACTACATGTCAAATTTTTCTCATTAGAGTATGATTATGTTTAGATTTGTATCTCTTATTCACACATTTGACCATCCCTTGGCAATCAAGCCTACATTATCACTGCAAAGACAAAGAGCAATGCAAATTTAAAGGATTAGTTCACTTTAAACCCCATGATTTTCTCACCCTCAAGCCATCCTACGTGTACATGCCTTCTGTATTGAACTTACGAAGAAAGTGAAATGCCTCTCGCAGTTCAAAATGCTTACATTATGTCCTACGCCTTCTGATTTCAACTTAACGAAAAAGCGTAACTGATGCAACATCAGTTACGCTTTTTCGTTAAGTTGAATATGGAAGGCAGTCTGGCGGAAACTAGATATTTTAACTTGTTAAATATAGATATTTTTCTTACACAAACGCATCGCTTCACTTCAGAATGCCTTTATTAACCCCCCGGAGCCGTGTGGAGAACGTTTATAATGGATGGATGCACTTTCTTGAGCTTCATACTCATTGCTCCCGTTCACTGCCATTATAAAGTTTGGATGCGTCAGAATATTTATTAATATATCTCCGATTGTGTTCATCAGAAAGAAGAAAGTCATATACATCTAGGATGGCTTGAGGGTCAATTTGGGGTAATTTTCATTTTAAAATGAACTAATCCTTTAAAACTAGATGAGTAAAGTTTGTAAACAAACTTTAAAGTTGGCTTGAGAAAGCCTGACCAGACAGTTTGACAAAGATTTAAAAGCAATTTAAAACAAATACTGTTTTTTTCTAAAGAATATGTTGTTTTCTTTATATTACTATATGGGATCTATACAAACACCACAAGCAATAAACAATACAAATATCATAGTTTGCTCTCTCATCCATTAGAATTGTAATGCAAATAGAAGCTAAGGTGTAAAAACTACTTTTAGCCTTCAGAAAAGGTTGAATCTCAGTGATCCAGAGGAATTTATGCCAGCTGACCCATATGACCATACTTAAGTCTTAAAATACCACTGAAATGCAAAACCAAAGAAAGCGGCTGGAGGTTTAACATTCTTGCAGCAATGACATTGTGAGCCTATTGTGCAGATTGGAATAAAGGAGCTAGTGTTTTCTACTCACATCGTTGGGAGTAAAACCCATGTTTTTAACCAGGTAACACTGCTATTGTAGTCGGCCTATTGAAGAACGTCAGTCATCAGTAGTACAAAAGCGGGGGGTGGTTGTGATACATAGGATTCAATAGGGTGTCCTTTCTTTTTCACATGTCTGTATATGGGTAACACTATTTTACAGTGTCCTTGTTACATGTTACGTATATTTTGATTACAAAATAAAATTATACATTTGGATTCATAATGATATATATCCAGACCAGGATTTATTATGCATTCAGATAAATGACCCCAAAATATATGTACTCTTTCCCAAAGGTGTGCTATGGATGGCTGAGATGCGCACACATTACTAGACAGAGCACAGACATCAATCACCCTCTCAGATCTTGTCAGATGGTATTAAAGCACTGTCCAGTCGGCAGGTGATGATCTCTCCAGTGATGTCTGCGCTACTGAGCCCCCTTTCAGCCACTCCGAGGGGAATTAGCCTCTAGTAATGACTTCCATCATTATTATTCCTACCATGCATAAGGAGGGTTTTAAAATAATTGTCTAAATTGCACATCATGACTCTAATGCATGCATATGCACATATAAGTAAGGGACGCAGATGATGTCAGGACGGATAATGCCATAGTGTTAATGCTGAATAATTGGCAAGCGTCAAGGTGTGTGACTGTGCATTTTTGGATGTTTTCGAGAGGATAAATATTCAATCAAAGTTTCCTCTATACTCAGACATGGTACCCAGAATATTTATCAGTTTACAATGTGTAAATACAGCAATGGGACTTCTAGAGCTGAATTTACATGTGCATGTGCAGTTTATAAAAAATATACTTATGTGACATTATCAGGACATAAAAAAGTGAAGTGTATATAATGCTGTGCCAATAGCATCACCATCATTTTCTTCAGAAAATATTCCTGTAGATTGGATTATATTTTAACTTTTTAAAAGTATTTAAAGTTGACCTGAAATGGAAGTGGTGGTAGGCTTTTCTTCCCCAGTTGTCACGTATATACGATTGAAACGGAACAAGAAAAAATGTTGAATATGACTTGATTTTGTCCATGAGGAATTGATTGGATTGATGTGGTTTTCTATTGGTGGATCTCATGTGAGTGACAGGTTGTCCCACCCTCGTGCCAGTAAACATGTCATCAGATGATATTGCAAGAGGGAGGGGAAGTTATTTTAATTAAAGATTATGAGGCACGTGAATGAAAAAAATAATAATGATGTGCATGGATAAATCATTTATAATAAATACTACAATATTACATAAAAAACAATTGTCAATTTTTGATTTCATGATGACTTTAACCATAATGTACAGTATATAGTTGATTACATATACTGTATATGATATATAAATATCAACTGCTTGACTGTTATATTTTAGAAAAATATAAACTATATTATCACCCAGCAATATAATAAAAGTTGGATATATAGAACATCCTACTTTACCTGCAAACATTCAGTATACTCAAGTAAAGCAATATACTGTATATGCTATATAGCAAATCTTAGCGACGTGATTGTTTATATCATCTCTAAAATGTAAACTATATTATTGCACTATATATAAAGTTGGATATATTATATCCAAATGTTTTTGCATATGTACAGTATACTCGCGTGAGCTGATAAATAGCGAATGTGAACTAGCCTACCTGATTTTTTATTTCGTATGTAACTATATTATCGCCCAGCTCTTTATATAAGGTTGGATATGTAAGTATGCCCAACGTTATCTGCATACATACAGTGTACTCACATATGGCGATATATATTGTATAGCAAACTTCAACTGCTTGACTGCTTGGATAGTCACAAAATGTAAATAATATTATCTCCCAACTCTAATCTGATGAATGCAACTATAAGGCATGAAAATATTAAGATATTATAAACATTAACATGATTTTCTGTAAAGTAGCTTTGAAACTATATGTATTGTGAAAAGCGCTATACAAATAAATTTGACTTCACATTTAAAGTGGTTATGTGTAGAATTCAGAAACCCGTTATTAGCGACACCGGTGGCCGTTAAGTGAACTGCATCCAGCAACGTATTGCTCGTGTTCGCACACGTAACATAGAAGAGATTGAATGCGATTCAAGGCTTTTGACTCACAGCGAATTTATTTTTCGTTCTTTGCTTAGAAGTAAAAAGAAGTTGGAAATACTTTTGCAGTGAACATCCCAACACCACCTAGGAAGTCAGGGAAGGTCTCATTTTTTAAGTTTCATTACTGTTTGTAATGACACATTGGCAAATACAAAAAGCAATTAATACATGAAAATTCTTACATATACTAGACCCTTTAAGTTGTTATCAGTATAATGCCCTAATTGTGTCTTTATCCTGTTGCCAAGATATGGCTGGGGCATATTGCTAGGGTGTCTGTGCTGTTTCTAAATGCTAGCTTGCTAGTCAAAGTCAAAAAGTTGAGTCAGTATCGCTGTGTGGGGCTTATTGGGATGCTCAAACAAAGTGAGCAATGTTTTGATAGAGTTGCAGTGTTTACACTTTCCAGGGAATCAACTTACAAATGGCTTATTTATAGTTGTCTCTGCATATTAATGCTGGAAAAAGTATTCAAACAGCGAAAAAATTACACACACATCACCTCTAAATAGAAAGGCCATTTCATATACCATCATCTTTTAGCAGACATTAAAGTGAAGAGATAAAGGAGGGATGAGAGATGCAAAAAGCACAGTTCTCTTTAATGAACTCACTCTTGGGTTTAAGAGGGAACACAGAAATCAACACACACACACACACACACACGCTGCTGGGTGCGAGACGAGTATAGAATGCCAATTAATTCTAAAATTTTCCTTTTATTTTAATGCAAATTTTGGGGGCGCAAGCTGAATATATTACAGCCAGTGTTGTCGATTTAACTTTAATTTTCTACACTTAATTATTATAATTTGATAAAGTGTCTTTTTAAAAAATTAAAAAGTATTTAATGTGTACTCATGTTCAGTTAATTCTGCTTCATTTCCCAATTTGTGTATGTGGCAGTGATTTACAGAGGATATTTTTATAACAGTGATCTCATTATCTTTTATGTGGAAACAGATATTCGGCAGCATACTGTGTGACAGCAGGATATATGAATCGCTAGAGTTTGTGATTTCACAATAGCAAGATGTCCTCGGTCAGTAATACAGCTTCAAAGACACTATGGGATCACTTTAAGGTCACTTTTTGAAGGAAAGTTCAGGTCTGTGACTTTCTTTGAACGTGTTTTCTTCAAAAGCTTAATAGATCTGAAATAATGGTATCAGACAGATGTGGCTTATAGGAAAGAACCAAGACAAACTGAAGCTGGATCAGTGTTCAAAATGAATTAGATGCCATTTTAGCTGTCATGGTTGAGGAGCAAACAGCAAAAGACATTCTGGTTTTGTTTTCTGAATTTGAGTTGCCAGGGACTTTTGTGTTGCCTGTCATGTTGTATGCTGTTTAAGCAGTAGGAAAAGATCTGAAATTGATTCATGCTTGAAGAAAAAACAGCATTAAAAAATCTAGGCAATACAGAAACAGGTATGACCATTATGTCTCATTATAGCATCTGGTATTGACATCCAATTTAGTGACAGATGTAAACAATGTGTTTTACACTGCAAAAATCATTTTCCTATGCATTTTTCCCCCCTTACAGAGATGACGTGACACATGACGTGAGTGGAAAAATCAATATCATAGTCACTATTCATTAATTTGTGGCCACATTTTCTTAATTGCTTCCATCATTTTGGTTAAATCATAAAACAAGGGAACAAATTAGTACAGCATGGCCATGATTTAACTTAAGGAAATGTCCGTAAACTTAACGGATAATGTCCTGGCAGAAAATTACCAGAATCTTTTCAGTTTTTCAACCATTGTTATTTCTTACAGTTTGTAATATTTTTCTCCAGAATTTATGACCGATAAAAATGTCTGTTCAAACTTGAGTTGCGGGTATCTCTGAGCAGGCGTTTATTGTTATTTGTTGTTATGCAGGTGTTTATTGTATATTGTTGTAGCTCAATTTATTTTAATTTAATAATTGATATAATTAATTATTAGCTTTTCATTAGTTTGACGAACCCCCCTTTTGGAAACAACAGTGTATTGCTTCTGTTTAAAAATGTAGATGTTTTTATAAACAACTGTGTTAAAGCTCACAGGTAAACAGTGAATGATGTGAAAAACTGCTAATTTTACCAAATCAGTGCTTCTGAGTTGAAGAGAGATTTAATCTAATTGCACTTTTAATTGTGTGATAATTGCTAATGCTGTTTTTTTTACACTTCTTCCCTTGACAGTAGTGCTAAAAAGACTAAAAGTGTCCTCTATTTTTGGAACGAATGCCACATAATGAACAATAACCCAGTTTTTTTTTATATGCCCTTGAGATTAATCCAATGAATGTGTTGAATTGAGGCTTAACCAACTTAGTGCTAAACAGTGTGTGAATTCTTAGCTTAGCTTGAGCCTCCAGAGGTATTACTAATGCATGAGTCACATCTAAGTTGGATGCTTGTTTCCACCACAGAATAAAAAAAAAGGTAATTGTGACTTTTTATCTTACAGTTCTGACTTTGCCACAATTTCTGAGAGAATTCTGAGAAAAAAGATTAGAATTGTGAGATATAAACTCGCCATTGCAAGTTATAAAGTCTGGATTGTGAGATCTGAGATATAAACTCGCAACTGCAAGAAAAAGTCGGAATTGTGAGTTTATATTTTGCAATTCTGACTTTTTTCCCTTCAGAATTGTAAGATATAAACTGGAAATTGCTAGTTATAAAGTTTAAATTGTAAGAAAAGAGTCAATTGTGAGTTTATATCTCAAAATTTTGAGTGAAAAAAGTCAGAATTGGACGATATAAACTCACAATTCTGACTTTTTTCTCAGAATTGTGAGATATAAGCTAGGAATTATGAGATACAAATTCTCAATTCTGACATAAATTTGGAATTATGAGAAAAACGTCAGAAATATGAGAATTGCTCAGAATTCCGAGTTATAAAGTTAGAATTGTGAGTTTGTATCTTGCAATCTCGCAATTCCAACTTTATATCTCACAATTCTGACATTTTTTCTAAAAACTGTGAGATATAAACTCGCAATTGCAAGTTATAAAGTCTGGATTGTGAGATCTGAGACATAAACTCGCAACTGCAAGAAAAAGTCAGAATTGTGAGTTTATATTTTGCAATTCTGAGTTTTTTCCCCTCAGAATTGTAAGATATAAACTGGTAATTGCTAGTTATAAAGTTTAATTGCAAGAAAAAAGTCAATTGTGAGTTTATATCTCGCAATTTTGAGTAAAAAACAAAAAAAAAGTCAGAATTGGACAATATAAACAATTCTGATGCAAATTTGCAATTCTGACTTTTTTTCTAAAAATTGTGAGATATAAACTTGGGATTGTGAGAAGATCATCAGAATTGTGAAACAAAAAACTTGGATTTGCGAGTAATAAAATTAGAATTATGAGTTTATATCTCGCAATTTGGAGGAAAAAAGTCAGAATTGCGAACTTGTGTCTCACAATACAGACATTTTTCTCACAATTCCAAGTTTATATCTCACAATTCTGACTTATTTTCTAAAAATTGTGAGATATAAACTGGCAGTTGCGAGAAAAAAGTCAGAATTGCAAAAAAAAAAAAAAAAAAGTGAGTTTATATCACACAATTCTGAGGGAAAAAACTCTGAATTGTACAACTTTTTTTATCAAAATTGTGAGATATACTCGGAATTGCAAGAAAAAAGTCAGAATTGTGAGTTTATATCTTGTAATTCTGAGGGAAAAGTCATAATTGTACAATATAATCTCGCAGTTCTGACTTTTTTTCTCAGAATTGGAGATAAAAACTAGGAATTGCGAGAAAGTCAGAAGTGTGAGATAAAAAGTCACAATTACCTTGGCAGAAACAAGCTTCCATAGGATGCAACTCTTTGAGGTGTTAAAAACATCCTTTACCCACTGCAAGCACCCCAATCTGATGACCACAATGCAACACTCACTCAGACACTGAACACAATGTGAGTCATTACGCCTATAAAGAGAGAACATCCTCTTTTTGTTCTCTTTGAAAATCCACTTGAAACCAGAGTCACGTAGTGCGCTATCTGCCCAGAGAAATGCCGAACACTTCACAGGGCAGGAGGGCTCTTATTTCGGCGCGGATGTGTGGCACCTTCAGCGCTGTGGCCGACAGCTGTTGTCATGGTATCAACCCGGGCAGCGGGCGCTCAAGTGCTTCCACAAACAGGGTACTTTTATGAATCTTTACCTCAGGATGGTGCATATGCAGGTTGTGGAGACCTGTGCAAATAACGATAACATGATAGAATCACTTGAGCTTATTTACTAAGCAGAGGCTCAGGGCTTCATGCTTGTCTGGAATCTGTTTGACTAGCTGATATGCCACCCGGGGTGATTTGGGTCTTAAAGCACAAATTATTATGCCACAGAGGTGCTCAGAGATGTGTAAGAAGAGTATTTGTGGTAACACTTTACAATAAGTGTTCATTTAAGTGTTGGTTCTTTTCATTTGTTAACATTAGTTAATGCATGAACTAACAATGAACAATACATTTGTTATTTATTAATATTTGTTAATTTTAGATAATAAAAATACAGTCATTCATTGTTTGTTTATGTTAGTTCAAAGTGCAGTAACATGTTAACAAATATGATGAAATTAACATTAAATAAATAGTTCTGTCATGGCATGGCACAGGCTGATGGGTCTAAAGTCTTAACGCAAGCTGATGATAATTACAGTGTTAACTACTTGACACAAACTGATTGGTCCATGTTACATCTGCAGCCAATGAGCTTGTTGCTCACACATTTAAATGGCTGGTTATTCACTATAGCAGTTTGCAGCACGCTTCAGAGTTCCTCTAAAACCCTCCACAAGGGCTGTCGCGGTTAAAGGGGTAGTTCACACAAAAATGAAAATAATGTCATTTATTACTCACCCTGATGTCGTTCCACACCCGTAAGACCTTCCTTCATCTTCGGAACACAAATAAAGATATTGTTGATGAAATCCGATGGCTCAGTAAGGCCTCTATTGAGAGCAAAGCCATTCAAACTCTCAAGATCCATAAAGGTACTAAAAACATATTTGAAACAGTTCATGTGAGTTCAGTGGTTCTATCTTAATATTATAAAGTGACGAATACTTTTTGTGCGCCAAAAGAAAAAAAATAATGACTTTTCAACAATATCTAATGATGGCCGATTTCAAAACACTGCTTCAGAGCTTTACGAATCGAATGGATCGGAGCGCCAAAGTCACGTGATTTCAGCAGTTTAGCCGTTTGATAGGAGATCCGAATCACTAATTCGAAACAAAAGATTCATAAAGCTCAGAAGCTCCATGAAGCAGTGTTTTGAAATCGGCCCATCACTAGATATTGTTGAAAAGTGTTTTTTTTTGCCGCACAAAAAGTATTCTTGTCACTTTATAATATTAAGATAGAACCACTGAACTCACATGAACTGCGAGAATAACTCCCTTTCGAGAGCTCTGTAACTTTGCAGACCTTTTTCATGCTCAAACAGCAACATTACACAATAAAGAAAGTTGAAAGTGTAAAAAAGCATAATAGGTTCTCTTTAAAACAGAAAATTTTCTCTTTTATAAAGACAATGTTTTACCTAAGGCAAAGCTCATTTTATTCAGGGTGTCTTCAAACGCTGCAATGTACGCAAAATATGTGCGATAAGTGCATGGCTCATAACTACTGCATGTGCTATCTGCTGAATACAGTGGTATTTATAATGAAATTAGTATAATATCTTATAATTGTAACCTTGTTATATAACTTTTAACATTCTTATTGAGGCAGAATAAGCATTTTGTAGACTGCAGCCCATGAACTCATGATCTCTAGCTGCTGCTGTGTGAATGAACCACCTTGCTCTACATGCATCTCAAAGAAGCCATGCATTGTCATTTGAATCAGTCTAATCAACTCATTAATGAATGCTCAAAGTCAACATGAAATCAGAACTGAATCTATTTACTTTCGTAATGCATGTTGCTGGTCTCATTGTGAACGATTCACTGGTGCATGTTCATTCAAATCAAAAAATGGTTATCTTTATAATCTTTCATCAAAATAACTTGCCAGCTTTCCTTCTCAGCTGACATCACTAATCCCTTTTACTTTTTCAGCCCTTTCTCTCGCCAGCCACATCCCTCCATTCTGGTTAGAGATGGGTGGATTGTAATATTGCCAATACTCTACTTTAATATATTTTAAAATGTAATTTATTCCTGTGATCAAAGCTGAAATTTCAGCATCATTACTCCAGTCTTCAATGTCACATGATCCTTCAGAAATCATTCTAATATGCTGCTCAAGAAATGTTTCTTATAGGGTTAGTTCACCCAAAAATGAAAATTCTGTCATTAATTACTCATTCTCATGTCGTTCCACACCCGTAAGACCTTCGTTCATCTTCCAAACACAAATTAAGATATTTTTCATAAAATCCGATGGCTCAGTGAGGCCTGCATAGACAGCAAGACAATTAACACTTTCAATGCCTAGAAAGCTACTAAAGACGTATTTAAAACAGTTCATGTGACTACAGTGGTTCAACCTTAATGTTATGAAGCGACGAGAATACTTTTTGTGCGCCAAAAAAACAAAATAACGACTTTATTCAACAATATCTAGTGATGGGCGATTTCAAAACACTGCTTCATGAAGCTTCGAATCAGTGGTTTGGAACTTGTATCAAACTGCCAAAGTCACGTGATTTCAGTAAACGAGGCTTCGTTATGTCATAATGGTTCACCACTGGGAGGCCTGACTTTGGCAGTTTGATACGTGCTCCGAAGCAGTGTTTTGTTTGAGTTTGCAAAGCTTCATGAAGCAGTGTTTTGAAATCGCCCATCACTAGGTATTGTTGAATAAAGTCATTATTTCGTTTTTTTTGGTGCACAAAAAAGTATTCTCATCACTTCATAACATTAAGGTTGAACCACTGTAGTCACATGAACTGTTTTAAATACGTCTCTTTCTGGGCATTGAAAGTGTTAATTATCTTGCAGGCCTCACTGAGCCATCGGATTTTATGAAAAATAACTTAATTTGTGTTTTGAAGATGAACGAAGGTCTTACGGGTTTGGAACTACATGAGAGTGAGTAATTTTTTGGGTGAACTAACTCTTTATTATTATTATTATCCCAAATATTGATCCTAAATAACAAGCTAAATGTGACATTTGTTATAATAATTTTTTATTGATGTATGGTTTGTTAGGATAGGATTTGACCGAGATACAACTATTTGAAAATCTGGAATATGAGGGTGCAAAAAAATCAAAATATTGATAAAATCGCCTTTAATGTTGTCCAAATGAAGTCCTTAGCAATGCATATCCACTCACAAAAATTAAAAAAATTATATATTTACGGTAGGAAATTTACAAAATATCTTCATGGAACATGATCTTTACTTAATATCCTAATGATTTTTGGCATAAAACAAAAATCGATAATATTGACCCATACATTGTATTGTTGGCTATTGCTACAAATATACCCGTGCAACTTATGACTGGTTTTGTTGTCCAGGGTCGCATGTGATTTTGTTCACATTATATAATTGTTATATATAATTGTTGTTGAAATAAATGGACATCAAAAAATACGTCTGAGTCTTTACAGTAGGTCTATCGATATTGGTAATATGGGCTTTGAGAGCATTTTAGATTGGATCAAATTGAAAAGAAAATAAGTGTTTCTTGTCATTACTAATTCTGATATATGTAACTTTTATGTCCACTTTTTGTGATAAAAAATTAAGTCCTGTATTTTTATTGTTGAATATATTGTTTAACTCTTAAATCCTCTCAATTACAGAAGTTAAATTGATTGCGAACTGCAATTCACGCTGACTTTAATGAATGTTTAAGTTTAAAAATGTCTTGCCTCCCATCTTAACACGTTTTACAGACCTGCTTTACTGAATGCGACAGTCTGTGACAGACCAAGGGATCAAGAGACAGTTTAGCATGCAGCGCATTCACGGCGGCGTCCACGCGGCGTGACGAGCACTGATTTCTGAAAGGAAAATGAAAAGCTCATTTGCCCAGGCAGGAAAAAGTGCTGCAGTAAAGGTGATCTAAGCCTCAGTATATTATTAGTGGTTCTTTTGATTCTCGCTCTCAACCTTCCTCACCTACGCAGCTCCGGGTCTCTGCAGGGACCTGCTGCTAGTAGGGGATCTGACTGTATTGAGGGCTTTTGAAAGGCAAAGACTATCCTAGCATGGGAAAAACAGTCTCACATACTTGATTGCTTATGCAAGGGTCATTCCCAAGTACCCACCTGGATTAACCTGGCCCAGCTCTCAAAATATAAGTACATGGAAATGAAAAGTAAATACAGACTGATATTGAGCTTGCCCTCTCAAGGAATAGCAATGCAACGTTTTTATTTTGGAAAAGAAAAGATTTTCCTAAAAGAAAGTACGATTCTAAACTGCCTGAAACTGCTCGAACCTACATAGGTTTGTAATAAATTTGCATAATGCCAGCCTATGATTTTCATTGGCTGCCTGTGAAAAATGACAACCTGGCCCCACCCTCAAACACTGTAGTTGTAGCTGAGGCCTGGAAGAGTTTGGTTTGAGTTGTCGACATGTTGAGAAGATGCTGTTTTCTGAGCTGCGAATGCAAATCCACTTTGCACGCACTTCCAAAGGATGAGGACTCGAGCTCAAATTGATATGGTAAAAGCCTCCAGAGATGAAATTCAGATATGGTATTGGGCATTTAGTTTCCGACACACTCTGTAAGCTGTAGACCAATCACAACAGACTTTGCCATCTGACCAATCAGAGCAGAGTAGACCAGAATAAATTATAGGCATTACAACAAATACTACAATTCTTTTACAATTAAAATAATAAAATATAGTTACAAAGTAAATAAACAATTTATTTAATTTATTTTCATTTAATTTTTATTTCAAAAATCTGAATTATTTTATTATTATTTGCATTTCAGTGTGACAACATATGACCTGGAAATAGGTTGTGTGTCATTCTTCTGATACCTCCTGCCTTATCTTGAATACCGGTTGATGTTTTAGAATATAGATGCAGAAACATTTTAAATCAGTGCCTATAAGTGAAGAAAGCACCCAGTGTATTTTAGCAAATGCATTGTGAAAAATGGAATGAGGATGTTTTTCACACCACATGGTCATTAATTTACATTAGTCTGCAGCAGAAAACCTGCACAGGTTGTGTTTTTTCCCCATTGATGTTGAATAAAAATGCATCTTCAGGTCTGTTAACACCTGTTCCAAAATCACAGATGCACGATGCCATGCCAAGCTGCAATTTGTCTCTGTTTGGCCCAAAAACATGAACGCATACAGCAGTCTTGGACATCTGCTTGCCAGGGCTGAAAATCCATACAATGTACAGAATCATTAAATCCACAGCACTCTGTTTGGAGACGCAAGGCTCTTTTCCAGGAGGAATATATTTACATTTAATAATTTAGCAGACGCTTTTATCCAAAGCGACTTACAAATGAGGAGAACAATAGAAGCAATCAAACCAGCAACAGGGCAACAAAAGGTAAAGGTCCATAAAAGTGATTTTGTGCCTCTTTGGGACGGCACCACAGGGCACCGTTCCCTTTCAGAACGCAACCTTCTGGAGGGCACGTCTGAAGTAGTGAGTTTAGATATAGGGGTGCCAAGCCAGTGGTTGCTCTGTAGGCAAACCTCAGTGCCTTGAATGAGATGCGAGCAGCTACTGTCGGATCATCTGGCTGGAAGGAGAAGTAGAGTTGTGTGTCATCAGCATAGCAGTGATAGGAAAAACCATGTTTCTGAATGACACATCCTAGTGATGACATGTAGATGGAGAAGAGAAGTGGTCCAAGCACTGAGCCCTGAGGCACCGCAGCAGTTAGATGTTGCGACTTAGACAGCGGTCCACCACTGGAGTGCGGTTCCTGAGATGCCCTTCGTCATGAGGTTTGATAGGAGGATCTGGTGGTTAACTGTGTCAAAAGCAGCAGACAGATCCAGCAAGATGGGTACTGATGATTTGGAGACTTCTGTCTCCGAGAATGGAAGGAAGGAGGGGAGAATGTGTGTGTTTGCTGTTTAGATGTGTGTGTCAGTTTGTGGTGTGGAAAAATAGCCGCTGATGGTTGTTGTTTTATTTATGAAGAATGTGGCAAAGTCGTCAGCTGTTAGGGTTGATGAAGGAGGGGGAGGAATAGGACTAAGAAGAGAGGAAAAGGTTTTAAAAAACGTGCGAGAGTCAGAAGAATTGTTAATTTTGTTGTGGTAGTATGTTGTTTTAGCAGTGGAGACATTTGCAGAGAAGGAAGAAAGGAGTGACTGATACAAACCAAGGTCAGTGGGATCTTTCGATTTGCTTCGCTTTCTCTCTGCAGCCCTGAGTTTAGAATGATGCTCGTGGAGAACATCAGATGGGAAGGAGAGGGTGGTGCGGGTTGGCCTGGATGAAAGGGGGCAAAAGTTGTCTAAACAAGATGTAGAGTGGAGGAAAGAGCATCAGTAGCACTGTTAGGATCTAGTGATCAGAGAACTGATTAGGGGGAGGAAGTGTGGATGAGACCAATAGGTGTGAGGGTGACAGTGAGCATAGGTTACGCCGGAAATTGACAGATGGAGTGGAGTGTGTTGTAACAGGAGCCGGGTTGAGGTTAAGAGTGACGAGGAAGTGATCTGAGGTGTTCAGTGGAATAACCAGCGTTTGATCAGTGGAGCAGTAGAGTGTGTAAGTAAGGTCCAATTGGTTACCTGATTTGTGAGTAGCCGCAGTAGACACTCACTTGAGGTCAAACAAGGCAAACATAGTGTGGAAGTCAGAAGCCTGAGGTGTTTCTAGGTGGACGTTGAAGTCTCCAAGTACTACCAGAGGAGTACCATCCCCAGGGAAGTATGAGAGTAGCACATCCAACTCCTCCAAGAAGTTACCTAGCTGACCTGGGGGACGATAAACAACTACAAAATGGATTTTAATAGGGCAGGTGATAGCAATTGCATGTGATTCAAAGGAGCTATTGTTACACAGAGATGGTAAAGGATTAAATTTCCACTCATTGGAGATGAGCAGAGTTCAGACCAGTACCTCCAGTCAGGCGAGAGTTGTGGCAGTGTCCTCTGGTCTGATTCAGACCTCAGTCAGGACCATGAGGTTGAGACCTGAATAACTAGTAATAGATGTAATGAAGTCTGCTTTGTTTACAGCAGACTGGCAATTCAGAGACTATAAGAAAATTAAGTAATGTACTAGAGGACATAGGGAAAGTACACAGGATTGCTCTGCCTCCAACGTGTGACATGCGATTTATGTAAGCTAATTCTGATATATATTTCTCAGATGAATATTAGGGCTGCCAATGTTAACATTAATTTATGAGATTATTTAAATATGTTTCACCTGATTACATTTATTTAACACGTGACTGATTAGAATAACACTGTTCCTTGGAAAATCTTCCTGTTAGGAAATGTACAATATAATTTAATAATGTTTTCAAAATAATAGCACAAAAACGTTATTTATACACTACCAGTCAAAAGTTTGGACACGGTAAGATTTTTAATGTTTTTAAAAGAAGTTTCATCTGCTCACCAAGGCTGCATTTATTTAATTAAAAATACAGTAAAAACAGTAATATTGTGAAATATTATTACAATTTAAAATAACTGTTTTCTGTTTGAATATATTTTATAAAGTAATTTATTCCTGTGATCAAAGCTGAATTTTCAGCATCATTACTCCAGTCTTCAGTGTCACATGATCCTTCAGATATCATTCTAATATGCTGATTTGCTGCTCAAGAAACATTTATGATTATTATCAATGTTGAAAACAGTTGTGTACTTTTTTTTTTCAGGATTCTTTGATGAATAGAAAGTTCAAAAGAACAGCATTTATCTGAAATACAAAGCTTTTGTAACATTATACACTACCATTCAAAAGTTTGGGGTCAGTAAGAATTTTTATTTTTGAAAAGAAATGAAAGAAATTAATACTTTTATTCAGCAAGGATGCATTAAATCAATCAAAAGTGACAGTAAAGACATTTATAATGTTACAAAAGATTATATTTCAAATAAATGCTGTTCTTTTGAACTTTCTATTCATCAAAGAATCCTGAAAAAAAAATTGTACACAAATATTTTTGTACAATTGTACACAATAAATGTTTCTTGAGCAGCAGATCAGCATATTAGAATGATTTCTGAAGGATCATGTGACACTGAAGACTGGAGTAATGATGCTGAAAATTCAGCTTTGCCATCACAGGAATAAATTACTTTATAAAATATATTCAAACAGAAAACAGTTATTTTAAATTGTAATAATATTTCACAATATTACTGTTTTTACTGTATTTTTAATTACATAAATGCAGCCTTGGTGAGCAGACGAAACTTCTTTTAAAAACATTAAAAATCTTACTGATTCTAAACTTTTGACTGGTAGTGTACATTGTTCATGGAAAAAAAAAATTTCCTGAAATGTTTTAGTCGGATGTTCATTTTATGTTTTTTTAAATGTTGAGAGAACATTTAAAAATATAATTCCCATAATGTCTGCAAAATTATAAAATGGAATGTTTCCATAATGTTAGATAACCAAGAGAGAGAGAAAAAAAAAACATTTAATAAACTGAATGTTTTGAACATTCAGAGAACATTCAAAAATAATGTTTTCATATCTTAATGGAACGTTAGCAAAATGTTCTTAGAAAATATTTTTTGAAGGTGGACTTCCAACATGGAAACTCGATTTAACTGATATGCAGATATGTTTGGAAAAGAAATTTTCAGCAAATTCCAAATTTTAAGACAACAAAAATCTAATTAGTTGTGTTAATAATTAATCATGATACTTTTTTTTTAAAATGATTGATTGATGATTCATTGATATTATAGTTGTACTATAATTCACATAATATATAATACTTGCAAATCTGTGTGTGGAAAATGCTGACAGCATGTTCTTCAGCTGCCTAGTATAATATATTCCATCACTTGTCACTCTTATGGCATATTTGAAGAGGATCTGACACTGACCTTGGCAAACGTTATTTTGGGCTTAATGAGTCAGCAGTTTTCTGATTTAATGACACCATACTGAACAGCAATACGTTTGTAAAAAATGAAAATATTCGTTAAATATGATTTTTTTTTCTTGACTTACACAAAGGAGTTAAGAAAGACTAAATGTAAGTTCACTCATGGGGCTCTCAAAATGAAGTAATATTTTGAAAATGCACTTGATGTGAAACAATCTTATGATTTTTGAGGAAAAAGAGCAGGTTCTTCTTGGTAAAATGGCATATGGAAAGCTTCTAATGGTGCTTATGGACTTGATTAAGAAATATTTCAATTTTTTATACAATTGTTTTAAGTTTTAAAATTGCATTTAACTTGTTCTGTTTTCTCATTATTTGTTTTAGAGGACAGTCAGTGAAGTTCTGCAAAATGGATTTAAATGGTAAAATATGTTAATTGGAGCATGATGTAAGAATACTAAATTCATTATTACTACTTTTTTAAACAATGCTTTTTGGTATTGGATTGTCATTTATAATTGACTTTTCTCTCGCTTTTCTCTGTGTGAATGTGCCTTCCTGTTGTTGTTCTCAATCTTAAACTTTGAATTTGAAAACTTTACCTTTCAAACTTTAAAAATAATTTCAAACAGAGCTTATAATTAGCACCTAACACACAAATCACACGAGTATAACACTAGCGTTTGCTGAGAGTTGCGAGCGTCCCGGTGGTGAGAGCTCAAGAGAGCGGGGCCTTGATTAGTCGAGTGTCAATGGAGTGCGCTGAAGGGCTTCTCAGAACAGTCTACCTACTTGAACAGCTCGAGCTGATTACAATAATCAAATAAAAATCTGAAAAAAATAATTGCTCTGTTCGCCGGCATGTGAAGAGTGCTCTGCATGACTGGAGAGGAAGTGATCACGAAATGGCATCTTAGTCTTATGCACCGACTGATGAAAACTATATTCATTAGTAATGTCTGAAAATGCTAAACATTTTTAACTTTTATTTTATTTTTTTTTGAACAAACATTCAGGAAATTGTTTTCACAAAAGTTCTGTTATTTGTAATTAAAAGTAAATTTGTAATTGTATTTGTAATTTCTACTAAAATTCCTTTTAAAATATATACTGTATGTGTGTTTTTTTCTGTATATTTTTATAATGTTTTGTCCACAGTTCTTTCGTAAAGAGAGTTTTCAATAGTTCTTTTTCTTGAGATTCTCATAGCAGTAAAATCCAGTCATCAAGTTAATGAACATGTATTTAATTTTAAGATCACAGCATGCAAGAAAAAATGAACCTCTTCTAGAGATTCACCCAGCAGGAATCACTTGAGCAAGTTTCTTATAATTTGAATAGGAAAAAAGCAATAAAATCAGAATGTAATTGCTGAAGTGCTCTACATCACAGGTCAATTAACTGCATCATCGAACTTAGAAAAAAAAAATCATCACACAGAATGTTCTAAACCATTTTAGGTGGGAAATACAACATCTGGAACAAAAATCGTGCTGAGTGTCTTGACACTGTTTTTTTATATTTGACTCAAAACCACAGTTAGGATAGAGAAATATCACTTCTACCAATTTCTCTGTGAACTGAAAAAAATTCTTTTAACTTAAAAAAGTACAGGTAAGTGTTAGTTAACTTAAAATGTTAAGTTGCATGTTGAAAACTTGGATATTTAAAGGGTTAGTTCACCCAAAAATGAAATTCTGTCATTATTTTCTAACCTTTCGTTCATCTTCATGAGGTTCATTCTTGTGTTATGCAGCGTATTTGCAAGAGGTTTGTTCTTGCGTGTCAATCAGGTTCAGTTGAGCTTTTATTTACATTCACAGACCAATGTTTATATGTGAATAAAAGCCTAAATTAGTCCATCATATAAAGTGATCGAGTCTCTTCAGAAAATTTGGACTAAACCGCTCAATTGATATGGATTAGTTTTACAATCTATTCATGAACTTTTGAAGTGTCAAAGTGTGTAGCTGTCAATGGAGGGACAGAAATCTCTCAGATTTCATAAAAATATTTTAAAGTGCCCCTATTGTGGATTTTTGAAAATTACCTGTCATGTAGTGTGTAACATAGCAAAGAAAACATCCTGCAAAGTTTTTAATCTGAAAGTGCACCGTATATAAAGTTCTGAGTCCGACTCTGAGTCAATTAAACGAGTCATTTGTAAAAATGAATCCCAAGCCGTTTCGTTGTGAAGTCACAACGAAACATTAGCATATTGCCCGCCCACTTATTGCGCGCACAGACGCCAGGGAAAATTAATTTTTTCAACAATACCACAGCAGTACAATCTTTTGTTGTGTTCCCGTCATTTTACTGACGACTGCTTCTCAAACCTCGGGGAGTTTAACTCAGGATTCACAAAACGCTATTATGGATCAATGCTCAGTTTATTTGGACCAGCTTGCTCCTCTGAATCTCAACCTGTAAGTATGATTAATAATTGATGTTTATATTTTCTAGCGATCATTCAAAATTCGTAGTTTTGTATGATATGTTGTGTAACGTACACCCTAATCTGTGTCCTGCTAACCGGATAACTCTGTAGTTCTGCTATTCAAATGTGGGTCCAATATTGACTAAAAAGGTGTCAATTAATGCAGCTTGTCTGTCTTATTACTTGGAGTAATGATTAAGGATGGAGCACGACTTTTGTTTACAAAGTCTAACGCATTATCAGCTATTCATGTTTGTGCTCGGCTAACGTGGGAGTTTACAACATACAAAACAAACCTTTTTTCCTCTGCATTTTTATTATTACAGTAGAGTGGAGCTCTATCTGTATTGTAATAGGATGTTAAGATGCTAGTCTGTGCTAACTAGTTGAAGTATTCTCTCTGTAAACAGTAAACACTCATTGTAATGTCAAACAATGGTATAGCCATTTTTCTTTGTTAATACTTATGACGAAAAATTCTGTACACATCTGGCCTAAATGTTTATCTTATGTTAGAGGTTTTCGGCATTCTGATACAGTTCCTACAGGTGCACCTAAATAAAGTATAACAGTGACGCTGCTATTACGTCTTATAAAAAACTAAGGTGACACTTACCATATAGAAACGTCATACTCCAGTCGTGATTGCAAATCAGTTTCTGGTTGATCGACTACTTCAGATGTTTCATTGTCGGACTCGGGCTCAAAATGATACGGTAAAATCTTTTCTGTCCATACATTGTATACAATGTCTTACGAATTGATAGATGTCATTCAGTTATGGCAATGGGTGCGTGGTGCACAGTAGGCCAATCACAAAGGATTGGGTCATCTGACCAATCAGAGCAGTGTAGGCTCACGGAAAGGAGGTGTTTAGATAGACTGATTCTTTGAACTGCTTCTAACGAATCGTTTACAAAAGATTGAAAACTCAGGTGAAATTAAATGTATATTTTGAGAAAACAAAAGTGTTTTTTGTCCTTGCACGTAAACCTGTTGTAGGAGACTCCCAAAACAATATTAGGAACCTTAAAAAAGGCATAATAGGGGCACTTTAATTTGTGTTCTGAAGGTGAACGAAAGTCTTACAGGTTTGGAACGACATGAGGGTGAGTAATTAATGACAGAATTCTCACTCTTGGGTGAACTATCCCTTTAAGTTATCTCCAGTTAAATCCAAGAAAGTTATTCTAACGCTAATATTTATTTTTTAGTTTTGATAGCTAATTGCAAAAATCATTTTGTACAGTGTGTGACAACTAGCCCCAGCCTCCTCTTTTTATATGTCATCATTTCAAAAATGAAAAACCTTCTAGCAATACAACATGATGCATTAGCAGTTGTATAGTCTGTCTCTCCCACTGCTCTGTTCTGGATGGTGTTGGTAGCTAAAATGAGTTTGCATTGTGCTCCTTATTGTAAATGTGAATCCCATTTTGTCATAAAACTCTCCTGGAAGCAAATAAGCACAAAATGTGGTTGTGCGAGATCTCAATTTTTAGCTTGGTTAAACACCTGCATATGCTGATGTGAAGTGCAGCTCATGCTCACACTAGTTTCTGCATGTTTTTCAGCACTGTGCAGGTTTCACTAACTGCCATTAATGGTTGAGAGATTGCTCGATTTGCCCACATGCTGTTCTACAGCCTTCTCTCTTTAATTTATGGATAATTTAAATGACATGCTAATTGTCATCACTACATAATCAGTGTGACAAATAGTGTAATTTGATTACATTACAGAAGACTACAGCATAGTTTTACTGTATTCATCAGTAAAATGTGCAATGACATTATCCACTTGTGCAATGTGTCGTGATTCCCTCAACAACAGTTATACCTGCCGCACAAACGTGTGTGTGTGTGTGCGTGCGCGCACAAGTGTGGGAATCACACTGTAAGAATTTGTGCGAACCTGATCGGGTTGTTAGCACCTTTGTGAATTATTGTGATAAGCATTTAGATGGAAATCAATCAGATGCCGTTACCTCGAGTGAATAATGTGGAGAATGATGTATTTCTGATAATGTTCCTTCAGTTTTGATTTTCAAACCAGACGGGAAAAAAGCAATTCATTAAATGTAATATTTGGTATGTTTTTCAATAATATGAGATGCAAACTTGTATGTTAACGTCTTAACATGCATGTTTAAAAAAAAAAATAATGTTAAAATGTATGCGTTAAAGCTGACAACTGGAGATTTACCACGCAGTCAAAAGCAAAAGGCAAAAGGCTTGGACTGTGGAGCGGCTACAGAAATTGGAATCTACAGGTAACGATAATACACACTAAATACACAGTCACGCAATGCTGATGTTGTTAACATTAACAATTTGGGAACAAAGTATAACAGTAATAATAATTTGCACGGTTTGGCGTGATCCGAGCTAAGCGATCCTTAGATTTAATCATCATTGGCAGCACGATTTATCGTAGGCCTGATGCTTTTTTCCTCAGTTGGTCAGAACAAAAGCGGCAGAAATGTTACTTACTTGTTCAGGTGATATTTTCCAGTGAAAATTCTTATATTGGTCATACTTTCATGATTTAGAATCTGTGATTCTGAAGTACAGCATCCACACCGGTGTAGTGATTGACAGCAAACATTAGATTCATCCACTGAGGAGCATATGACTGCAATTGCAGGTTTCAAACAGAGATGGCGACAAAGAGGAAAAATGCCGGACTGCAGCTTTAAAAAGTGTTAAAAAAAAAAAAAAAAAGACCCTTAATAGATCAGATCTTTTATCTTTTTGTAATCAATGCTTTAATCTTGATTGAAAAGCCCTGATCCAAGCATAATGAAGAAATGTCATACACTGTCTTTTTGATTTCTCTGCATATATACTGGTCCTGAATATCTTTTGTATTCAGCAGAAGAAAGAAATTCATACAGGTTTGGAACAGCTTGAGGGTGAGTAAATGATTTCAGAGCTATCCCTTTAAATAATTGATCATACTTTACCATATAATTTGAGTAGCTCAAGTCCCATTCATTCTACAACTTCTAAAATGCTGATCAGCAGTACTAGTTAGCTTGTTGTCCTCTTTGTGACACATGCCACAGGATTAGTCCATATATAATGGTTCTTTTCAGCAACATGAACATAATATTTAGTTAGCATCTACACTTATTTATTGTTCTGTTTTAAGGTTACACATTCAGTTTAGACACCAACTTTAAGATTTAGACATGAAGATAAGGGTGATGTTTACTGTCTGACAGCAGTAGGCTCTGTGTAAATCTGTCCAGTTTCAAACTGATAACAGCACAATTTTCAGGGCAACAGAGCAAGACTTTACTGTTCAAGACTTTAAAACATTCAACCTTTTTTTTACGTTTTTTTTTCTTTTATGCTCACCAAGGCTGCATTTATTTGATCCAAAAAAAAAACAGTAATATTGTGAAATATTATTATTACATATTAAATACATTTTTAAATGTCATTTATTACAGTAATTCAAAGCTGAATTTTCAGCATCATTACTCCAGTGTTCAGTGTCACATGATCCTTCAGAAATCATTCTAATATGATGATCTGCTGCTCAAGAAACATTTATTATCATCAATGTTGAAAACAGTAGTGCTGATTAATATTTCTGTGGAGTTCTAAAGAACAGCATTTATTTGAAATATAAATCTTTTGTAATTTTGTAAATGTCTTTAAAGTCACTTTTAAAGGATTAGTTCACTTCAGAATTAAAATTTCCTGATAATTTACTCACCCCCATGTCATCCAAGATGTTTATGTCTTTCTTTCTTCAGTCAAAAAGAAATTAAGGTTTTTGAGGAAAACATTCTAGGATTTTTCAGTGGACGTCAACAGGGATCAACTGGTTGAAGGTCCAAATTGCAGTTTCAATGCAGCTTCAAAGAGCTCTACATGATCCCAGACGAGGAATAAGGAATAATAATAATTGTGTCTGTTTGGTGACCTTTCCAATGTGATTACGTAATGCGTGGCGCATCGCAGAGCAGTGCAAGACGAGTATTTGTGGTTAAAAAGTAAATACTTTTTTTTTTTTTAGAAAATGACAGATCGTTTCGCTAGATAAGACCCTTATTCCTCGTCTGGGATCGTGTAGAGCCCTTTGAAGCTGCACTGAAACTGCAATTTGGACCTTCAACCCGTTGGTAGCTGTTGAAATCCACTATATGGAGAAAAATCCTGGAATGTTTTCCTCAAAAAAACCTGTCCTCAAAAGCACCTGTCCTGTTATTCATTTACTCGTCTTCTGTTCCTCCATATGTTTGAATTAGCTCATTTACATTCTCTCCTTTCCCCCAAAACATCCCAAAAGAATAAAAAACTTACGAACATTTGTCTCAGTGAAAGGGGCATAAAAGTCACTCCTTTCAAGATCAAAATGGAAAGTGTCCATCTGCCGAAGAACTTCTCTTTTCCCCAATGATGGATCACACTCTGAATTTGACAGGAGAGATATAGTGTTCATCCCTCACTTTTGGCCTCTTCTTCTGTTTTTATCTTCTTTTATTCTACTCAAACAAATTTGCTCTTTGCAGTCACCTTTTTATGACATTTTCAGAAATGGAGCTTTAGAATCTTCATTCACATTGTGCTCAATTGAAACTGGAGTTACATGATAAATCAGGTGCCTTTTACTTGGCGTGGTTTATCCAAGTAGGAAATGTTCATGTATGTGTGTGTGTGTATGTGTATATATATATATATATATATATATATACACAAATCATATCAGGAAGATCTAGAAGGTGTTAAATTGTAAATTCACTGGCATAACAAACCTAGATCTCTGTGCTTACTTTGTTTACATGGTTTATGGCATATTTTCTTTAATAAATGAATGAATTAATCAATTAGTCAATAAATAAATTAATGAATAAATTAAATGTATGTTTAACAATGTTCTGTTGACATTACTAAAATATTTTTTTTTTAAAAACTAGCATACATAATCTTTTTCACTATGTGAAAAACAGAGTTCACAATTTTCCTCCCACATACTTTTCTTCACATACTTAATAGACGTCTAATTCTATGAAATATGACCTGCTGCCATTTCTTACATTTCTGCTGTGGTAACCATGTTCTTTAGCAACTGATTTTGCTTAGGTATGGATAATTGCTAGAGAGAACTTTTCCTTTAGATAGACAAAAGTGAAATGTTAAGCATCTCAAGAAGGAAAAAGGAAAATGTAAGTTATACAACAGTATGAGGGTGTAAGAATAAGTGTTATTTGAAGAGTTGATTTTTTTTTTTTTAATAAATTATTTCCCTGTTAGCAAGCATCTGCAAGTTTAACTTTCTGTACAAAAAAACATTTAGTAACTATTTTCCAATCTCTCTGATTCTGATGTATAGGCCTAGTGTTATTTTAATGTTACTGTGCTTTTAAGACTTCTACATAAACACATTTTCACAAGTGAAATTTAATGTCTGTAATTAATGTATATAATTTAACGTGTCTCGTGACGCTTTGCAGACTCTGCTGTGGCTCATGTGTTTTGGAGGAGGTGTGGCTTTGGAGACACTCTGGGAAAACGGGATCTTATGCTTTCAAAACTAGCTTGCTTTTGCTAGCCTCTCTGAAATTACCTACTCAGGCTTTAAATATATTTTTGCAAAGAGTTTGACCTTTATATAATTACAGAATTTTTTATTACTGCCAAATATTTTATTTGCTCCAATTATTGGCTAATATTCCCCTCTAGTACATTTAAAAGTATTTCATCCAGCTGTGATAGTAAATCCTTGAACATATTCTGGAGATTTCTCCGGTTTCCAAGGAAACCTTTCACAAAACTGTCTGATCAAACCTTTGAGATACAAGGACAGCAGAGCCAGATAGTCATTGACTTCTATGGTACATAGAAAACTAACCAACGAATCAGTCGCCCTGAGGTTTCCCTCCGTGAGCAAACATGCTTTGTCTACTCCCTTTATAATAAATGACTCCTACGTCTCATGTGATAATCAAAAACTTATATATGGTAGACCATAAGCTGGCCTTGGAATAGCCCGAGGGCAGAGGAATTGTATGTAATGCTGTGACAGAGGACGAATTCAACTGTTTGGTGTTTATTGACACCACAGGCTTCCAGATCTAATTTATACAACAGTCAGGCCAGACAGCAAGACTCACTCTGAATTAAAACCTAAAAAATCAACTGAAAGAAATCGCAAATTTACAAATGGTACTAGCTGAGTGCATTTGCTTCCATATTTCTTTCATAAATTAGAGCTGTTTGCTTAGGCAAGCTTCACTATTGTTATTGCTCATATTTACTCTTATTCTTCCTCCCCAAACAAAATTTTCTTTGTGCTACAGACAGAAACAATACCTCAGTGTAATTGCTTTTACGATTTTTGTGGCAATACAATGGGCCATAACATTTTTTTTGACTCGCCAGCAATATCTTGGGACCAAAACAGAAATGTATTTTATTTTTATTTCATTTTGTAGAAAATTAAAATTGAAACATGGGAAATCAGATTTTACTTAAATATACTGCTCTGTACATTGTTCTGAAGGACATGTTAGAAACAATGAGCTTAGACAGACAGAAAGACGATGGATGGGTGGATGGATGGATGGATGGATGGATAGAACAAGAGATAGATAGAACGATGATAGATAGATAGATAAATAGATGATAGAACGAAAGAACGATAGATAGATAGATGATGGATGGATAGATAGATAGATGGAACGATAGATAGATGATGGATGGATAGATAGATGGAATGATAGATAGATAGAACGATGGATAGATAGAATGATAGAAAGAATGATATATAGAACGATAGAATGATAGAAAGGTCGATAGAACGATGGATGGATGGATGGAATGATAGATGGAATTATAAAACGATAGAACAATGAATGGATAGATAGATGGATGAATGGATGGATGATAGAACGATAAATAGAATGATGGATAGATAGATAGATGGATGGAATGATAGAAAGATAGATAGAATGATAGATAGAACGATGGATGATAGAATGATGGATAGAACAATGGATGGATGGATGGATGGATAGAACGATAGATAGAATGATATATAGAACGATAGAATGATAGAAAGATCGATAGAATGATGGATGGATGGATGATGGAATAATAGATAAAATGATAAAACGACAGATAGAACGATGAATGGATAGATAGATAGATAGAACGATAGAATGAATGATAGAAAGATAAATAGATGGATGGAACTATAGAATGATAGATAGAATGATGATAGATAGAATGATAGAACAATGGATTGATTGATTGATTGATGATGGATGGATAGAACGATAGAATGAATGATAGAAGGATAAATAGATGGATGGAACGATAGAATGATAGATAGAATGATGATAGATAGAACAATGGATGGATGGATGGATGGATGGATAGAACGATAGATAGAACGATGGATGGATGGATGGATGGATAGAACGATAGATAGAACGATGGATGGATGGATGGATGGATAGAATGATAGAACGATCAACAGAACAATAGAACGATAGATAGGTAGGTAGTTAGATAGGTAGATAGCAATTAAAGGGGACATTACTGCAAGTGTGCATTTACTGTATCAGTAACCAAAAGAACCCCACTTTGCCATCAAGTTCAATTTAGTTTTCTTTCTTTTTCTTCCTAATTTTCCATCACTAGGGTTTTTGCTGTTTCTCCCTTTCAGTGGCTCCTAGACTTCACAAAAGCTGCTGAGAACAAGGAATTGTGTCTGTTTGGATGAAGCACCATCCATCAAATGACCTCCTCTGAGACAAACTACTGTGAGTAGAAGTGGAAAAATGCTGGTGGGGTAAATTTCTCATCTTTGTCATAATCTTTGCATTTGGGAGAGACGCATCAGTATGTGAGATCTAGAAGCGAGCAGCTGATGTTTTGCTGTCTGTCCATCATCATTTCTAAATCTCTACTGAAACCGTCTCAGAGTGGATGGGCATTTTGTCCCTGTTGTGGGAGTTTCATGGCAGGTTTCTCTGCATGTTCTGTCAGATCTGGGGATTTCTCAAGTAACTAATTCCGATGCAAATGAGCAAAGGGGAATAGTCTAGGGAGATGGTGATGCAGAGAGGTTTATTTGGTGGCAGAAAAAAGCAGATGGCATCTTTTACAAGTCCTCTTCTTAAAGCAGTCATATCATCCTTTTTAATCCTTTTATCATCCAATTTCTATTACACTGCTTAATACTTTTATTTTATAATCTTACATCGCAACATAAGCTTGTTGTTTTAATTTGTTTTAAGGAACTGTAAAAGGTGGCTGCTGTTTGTTTGCAGCACTCGGTGAGTGTCTGTTTTTTTCAGTCTGTGGTCTACAACTCTCTACAACAATACAAATACACCGATCAGGCATAACATTATGACCACCTTCCTAATATTGTGTTGGTCCCCCTGACCTGTCGAGGCACAGACTCCACTAGACCCCTGAAGGTGTGCTGTGGTATCTGACACCAAGATGTTAGCAGATGATCCTTTAAGTCCTGTAAGTTGCGAGGTGGAGCCTCCATGGATCGGACTTGTTTGTTCAGCACATCCCACAGATGCTCGATTGGATTGAGATCTGGAGAATTTGGAGGCCAACTCATTTGTTGTTGTGCTCCTCAAACCATTCCTGAACCATTTTTGCTTTGTGGCAGGGGGCATTATCCTGCTGAAAGAGGCCACAGCCACCAGGGAATACCGTTTCCATGAAAGGGTGTACATGGTCTGCAACAATGCTTAGGTAGGTGGTACGTGTCAAAGTAACATCCACATGGATGGCAGGACCCAAGGTTTCCCAGCAGAACATTGCCCAAAGCATCACACTGCCTCCGCCAGCTTGCCTTCTTCCCATAGTGCATCCTGGTGCCATGTGTTCCCCGGGTAAGCGACGCACACGCACCGGCCATCCACGTGATGTAAAAGAAAACGTGATTCATCAGACCAGGCCACCTTCTTCCATTGCTCCGTGGTCCAGTTCTGATGCTCACGTGCCCACTGTTGGCTCTTTCGGCGGAGGACAGGGGTCAGCATGGGCACCCTGACTGGTCTGCGGCTATGCAGCCCCGTACGCAACAAACTGTGATGCACTGTGTATTCTGACACCTTTCTATCAGAACCAGCATTAACTTCTTGATCAATGTGAGCTACAGTAACTCATCTGTTGGATCGGACCACACGAGTCAGCCGTCGCTCCACTTTTGATAGATACTGACCACTACAGACCGGGAACACCCCACAAGAGCTGCAGTTTTGGAGATGCTCTGACCCAGTCGTCTAGCCATCACAATTTGGCCCTTGTCAAACTCGCTCAAATCCTTACGCTTGCCCATTTTTCCTGCTTCTAACACATCAACTTTGAGGACAAAATGTTCACTTGCTGCCTAATATATCCCACCCACTAACAGGTGCCGTGATGAAGAGATCATCAGTGTTATTCACTTCACCTGTCAGTGGCCATAATGTTATGCCTGATCGGTATATGTTGACAGGCAGTAGGACATCCTATTTCGGACCGAATGCAATGATTGGACAAACATTTTTTGGTACTGAGACTTTCAAAGAAGATATATGTACTTTTTTTTTTTTTTTTTAAGAACACTTGATTGCTATCAGGATGTGAAGAAAGTTTCAACCAGTATAACAAAAAGTGTTTAACATTGCCCTAACCCTAATACTTGTTCACAGGCATATTGAGATGCATTACAGACTTTAGCATGGGCTTTTATGCAACAATGACAGTTGTATGATAATATACACCAGTGTCAATAAATAGACAGTCCTATGATGCATTAAAATATTTCATGTAAACACTCTCCAGAAAGAGCTTTTAGATTATATTAAAACTGCAGTATCTTCATTCTGAATAAAGATGAGCATCAAAACAATATTTATTTATAGTAAATGAGTAAGCCATGCAGAAATCATTCTCTGAAAACCTAAGCATATATTCTCTCTTTAATTTCCTTACAAGTGATTTATTTTTTTCGTGTTTTTAAAGCAGTGGGTGGGAATCTCATATGATTTGAATATAGAGCAGGCTGTCTTTTGGCTGTCTCCAGACAAGCACATCTAATCTTTCATGATCCAGCAGTGTCTATTATTATTAGTTTTGCTATGAAAAAGAAAACTAATTTGAAAATCAGAGGAAGATAATTAAATGCCAAACAAGTACATCCCCTGAAGACTCCCACATCAGTCTAGATGTTCTAGATGACTCTGGAAAGACAGTGAATGAATTTAGATGTGTTACCTGAATATATTAGACAAGGGTAAACACAAGTAATATAAAAACAAATGCATTGGAATTAATCTGTTAAATTTAAGATGTACCCAGGTTTGTGAAGTTCTGTTCATTGCATAGAATCAATCATAAGAGTTTCGTCTGCTCATTTAGATCAATAGATAGGCCTACTATTTTGTTTGTGTTTCACTGTTGCATGGAGATAGCAATGTCATTATTTGCTGTTAAATTGGTGTATTATCATTGTAATGTCAGACAAGCTTTTGATCTTTTCTATGAAAAATCTGTTTTTGGATAGTTAAAGAAAAAATAAAATAAGATGTTGCTGGGTTACTTATAGTAATACAATAGCCCTACCCAGAGAGAATATATGCAGTATTCTTTGTTTTTTTTTTCTTTAAATATGCAAATATTTTTTTCCACTTTATTATCCCCCTGTAACACTTGTCCAAAAATATGGAAGCTTCTTTAACTCACAATTCTGACTTTATAACATGCAATTCTGACTTTATAACTCACAATTCTGACTTTATCACACAATTCTGACTTTATAACTCACAATTCTGATTTTATATCACAATTCTGACTTTATAACTCACAATTTTGACTTTATAACTCGCAATTCTGAATTTATAACTCACAATTCTGACTTTATATCACAATTCTGACTTTATAACTCACAATTTTGACTTTATAACAATTCTGACTTTATATCATGCAATTCTGACTTTATATCATGCAATTCTGACTTTATAATAATTCTGACTTTATAACTCGCAATTCTGACTTTATAATAATTCTGACTTTATAACTCGCAATTCTGACTTTATAATAATTCTGACTTTATAACAATTCTGACTTTATAATAATTCTGACTTTATAACAATTCTGACTTTATAATAATTCCGACTTTATAACTCACAATTCTGACTTTATAATAATTCTGACTTTATAATAATTCTGACTTTATAATAATTCCAACTCGCAATTCTGACTTTATAACTCGCAATTCTGACTTTATAATAATTCTGACTTTATAACTCTCAATTCTGACTTTATAACTTGCAATTCTGACTTTATCACGCAATTCTGACTTTATAACTCGCAATTCTGACTTTATAACTTGCAATTCTGACTTTATCACGCAATTCTGACTTTATAACTGACTTTATAATCTCACAGTTGCAAGAAAAAAAAGGCAGAATTGTGAGATAATTGTGAGATAAAAAGAGAAACAGAATCCCTTATTCTCAAAACATATCTAAAAGCTCAAAAAAAAAAAAAAATCAGATCTAGACTTGTTAATTTTTTAGTTAGAGTTTGATTCTAATGCATATTTATTTAAAAAAAATCTTTTTAATTAGTTTTGTTAATAATGATAACATTATTCCAGTATATATAACTGGAATAATGTTCTGGAATCTGGAATAAGATATATATCAGAATCTAACCAAGGTCAAACATTCATTAGATTGTTAGTCTTTTAATTTAAGAATGTCCTGCGTGTTACATCATAAACCTCAGACTGCTTCATTCGACTTCACAAACGAATACAGGACTCATATTAAATGCTGCTTTGTCAGTGTATCAAAGCGTTCATCATCGTGACTGACAGCAGTCTGAAAAATAAGAAGCATTTCTGTCCAGAATCATTATGTCTTCCATCCAGCACCTGAAAGCGACCCATAAGCCGTGTCTGTTCCATTACAATCCTTTTAAACATCATCTCTTACCTTGACATATTCCAGCTATACACTCAAGCTTGAGCGCAACTAGCTACAAAACTATTGTATGGGGGGGCTAATAATAAAATGCAAGGGTGCCAATCATCTGTGCCAACCTTTATGGAAAAACTCTTGACTCATATTCATGACAGCTCATCTTTGTTGAGAAGGTTGTGTAATATTTTGCAGTAAAATTCCCATCCTCACTTTTGATGGTCAGATCAGAGGTCAGAAAGAGTATTAAATGTCAACAGAGTCCTCCCACAGAGCTCTCGAGAGGTGATTTCCAAGTGCATGCAGCTGAATGAACGGAGAACAGGTGAAACTGCTTCATTCAGATGCTTTCTTTTCAGCATTTCCCCAGGATGTCCAATAAACCGGAGAACAAACTTAGTGATTACAGTTATTATCTGACTAATTTTATGCAAGTGTTGGAAAAGGTCAAAACTGTTGGGCTTTTGAACTGACAGCATGCGTCGAAGCGAAAATTGCTAGATGTGGCTCTAGACTGCGACTAAATCAAACTAAAAACAGCGATAATAATTTAACATCTAAAGTGGTTCATACAAGGTTTTCGTTCGAGCGCATGCCAGTGATTCCTGCACCGAGCAACAAACACAGCGTGAGCCGTGATGTCTGGTTCCCAAACAAATGACTCTTACGAAAATGAGTCAGTCACAAAGGCTGCATTCGAAATCTCATACTTCCCTACTATATAGTAGCTGAAAAACAGTATGTGACAAAAGAAGTATGTCAAAAATCACAGTACTCATAAAAGAGTCTGAGAAAAGTACCTGGATGACAGAAGTGTCCGAAATGTGTGCGTACGATGGACACTTTACTATCCCATAAGGCCATGGGAGAGGATTTGTGAATGGCGCAACTGATACAGGTAGGTCACATGATAATGACAACGTGGCAAATGTAGTACATCCAGATTATATTCATACTATAGCCTAGTATAGAACATACTTTTTTAACGGACGTGAAGTAATAACTTATTAAAAATAAATACCTACTTAAGAGTATGTAATTTAGGGTTGTCACGATATCAGATTTTTCACACCACGGTTATCGTGGCCAAAAGAATTCGCGGTAATAATATATCGCGATATCTATAGAAAGTAGGAACCTTTAAAAAAAAAAAAAACAGTGCTATCAAATTCATTATTTTGGGTTTTGCTTTCTTTTTTTAGTTAATGAAACACACCTTGCATACAACAATTGAGACAACAATTATCTAAATTGAGAAGAAATGTATACTATACAGTGATAAAGGCTATGTCAATTAGCATTGCATAATAATAGCAAAGATTAACAAAGATGGATTGAAGAACACGGATAAATGTGTCACAATGGTGTTTTAATTCTTTTCATGTCAAAGCGTCTCTATCTGCATTTTATTCAGCTAAAGCGATTTCCTGGAAAGTTAAAGGTTTAATACTTCTATGGGTTGTGGACTTTCTGCGCGAGGGCGCCCTCCGGTGTCGAGTATGAATGAAACAAATTACATGAGAGAGTTTAGCGCTCCATAATGACATCGCCCTATTTTGGATAAAAATACAACAAAAATATTCCTCTCTAAAGATATTTTATAATTCCATAAGTTTTTATCCGAATGAGCACATTTTTTTTTGACTAAAAGCCTAAGGGATGTAAATATAACAAAACACAGAAAGGCGTCAGCAGCTGACAGGTTAATGGCCGTTTCAGGACTAGCAAAATAATTGCAACTTAAGATCCATAAAGGTACTAAAAACATATTTGAAACAGTTCATGTGAGTTCAGTAGTTCTATCTTAATATTATAAAGCGACAAGAATACTTTTTGTGCGCCAAAAAAACACATTTTTATTTATTTATTTATTTATTTATTTTATTTTTTTATTTATTTATTTTTTTTTTTTTTGCCAAAAAAACAAAATAACGACTTTTCAATAATATCTATACGGGCCGATTTCAAAACACTGCTTCGGAGCACGAATCGAATCAGTGAATCGGAGCGCCAAAGTCACGTGATTTCAGCAGTTTAGCCGTTTGATAGGAGATCCGAATCACTTATTCGAAACAAAAGATTCATAAAGCTCAGAAGCTCCATGAAGCAGTGTTTTGAAATCGGCCCATATAGATATTGTTGAAAATTCGTTATTATTATTATTTTGGCGCACAAAAAGTATTCTTATCACTTTATGATATTAAGATAGAACCACTGAAGTCACATGAACTGTTTCAAATATGTTTTTAGTACCTTTATGGATCTTGAGAGGTGCATTGTTGTCAATGGAGGCCTCACTGAGCCATCGATTTCATCAACAATATCTTAATTTGTGTTCCGAAGATGAACGAAGGTCTTACGGGTGTAGAACAACATGAGTGTGAGTAATAAATTACATTATTTTCAATTTTTGGTGAACTAACCCTTTAAGCATCGTAAGGTACAATACCGCCACCTTTTGTCTACTTGTCAAGCAGGTGCTGGCGCTGCATTATTTGCATGTCATATTATCATTATGTGTACCATTCGTTTTAAATATTAGTTATCGCGATATATTGTCACACACTTAACACGATATTGATATTTTATGTTTTGAATTTCACAGTTATCGTCAATACCGGTAAATCGCGACACCCCAAATTTCGGACACAGCCAAACACTCGCTGGTTTAGCGGTTTGAATCGATACACAGTGAATCGTTCAGAGACTGACTCACTCACTGAAATGCGAGTCATTTCACAGAAATATTCCATTCGAAATGAACTGGGAAATGTTACTGTGGTACTTTAGGTTTGTGAGACTGCAAGACAAGTTGTTCTTATGACAACATGTTCGCCAAATCATATGTACGGTCAACACAACTTTTTTCCCCCCAAACTGCCAGAAATATTTTTATGTCACAAATAAATGATTCATTTTCACATTCATCCAAGACATAGCACTGGCCCAAGAGTTTCTTTTCTCAAAGTGCTTAGTTTTGCTTGTCCTGGAACTGGGGATTTATTGTGCTGTATTTGCCAAATGAACTTTCCACTGAATCAACAAAAGTCTCTCCATTTGAAGGTGCTGATGGTAGTTAGAAATAGTGAGATATTTACAGTTTGTTGTGTTTACTCCCGGGTAAGAAGAGTCAGAACTGAATTGCACTAATTTAGTCCGATTCCTCATTGCCTGGATGGAATAACATTTCTGATTACAAGCCAGTTAGATAAATTTGCAGTTCATTTAACATCTTATCTTTTATGTATATTTTTGTTTAGGTACCAATTTGCTTAAGTTGCTTTGTGCTCATTATTTCTATAAAGTCAAATTAAACTTATTTTAAGTGCACTAGATCTGTCTGCCTTTCTTCCAGAACATCCCAGTCACTCCTTTCTATTCACAGATAGTGAATGGGAACGGGCCTTAAAAGTTTAATAAATGTATGACTCATACACTATATTCCAAGTCTTTAACCAAATAATGAACAGACTGAAATAATTAACAAAAATGTTCAATTAGGCACAAGCCCCTTGCAGCAAATTCGCATTAAGCCTAATTATTATGCACAAGTACATTACATTACAATTGTTAAATACAATCGTACACTTGATTTATCCAACAGCCCGTCTCCAGACACATACCTATACACACCTTTGTGCAATCTGGACACGGTTTCATGTAATTGGCTGTTTGCACAATGCAAGACACACAGCATGAATAATGAAGCTTGATAAGTCCTGACTAATTGCAGCAGCTGTGAATAATTTCTTTCATGACAATAATTACCAAGGACCCTCTCACTTCCTCAGATGCACTGAGCAGGACAGATGCCCAAAACTCTTTAGCAAGGCCTCTGTTTGTATTCGGATGGCATTTTGCCATGATGCCTTTGACACTTAGTGATATATATTGTCAATTATTCTTAGATGCAGTTCAAAGAGGACATACAAAAGAATTTATGGATTGAGGAAGCGATGCGTGGACAGGACGGATGGACAGACAAATCAGTACCGTGAGTCTTGAAATTGAAATGCAGAACATTATGCAGTTTCTCCTCATTTCCTCAGTTCTTTTTTCTCCTTCTTTCGTATCTCCATAGTTTTGTTGATGGTTGCTTTAATAACTCCTGTGTTTAATATTAAATGAGGAGAGGCCAGTAAACAGGGCCTTCGCAAGCATCCCACAGTAAAAATCCATTCTACCTGCTAAGGTTTCCACTGGGTGCTTGGTGGGCCATTGTGTTCGTCCTCCACAACAACATATTTATCATTCTTGAACCATGAGGGGAAAGTGGCCAAATTGACCAATTATTCAGAAACAGAAGTGCAGATTCTGCATAATGTCAGTTGGCGAAATGTGCAGAATTGGCTGTTGCTGGACGGAGGCGTCCGTTTCGTCTGCGTGCTTTTGTTGCTCAGGGGTGATTTAATATTTAGAGTAATTGAACTGGTGCTGTTCACTCCGGTGAGGTTCAGCTGCTAAGTGAGAAACGTTCAAAAGCACCCAGATTTAAAAAAATATACACCCGGTGGTCAATCGTCTATCTGAGGTGGTGAACTGAATGACTCACAAAATGCTATCGATTGTGGAAACACTGTTTTTTTTTTAATTATTGTTATTTCCAAGCAGATAACCGTGGGCATCCCAGTGCAAAATCTCAAGTGATTTTCTGCAACTCTAATTTCCTGTGTTGGCAACAAAAAGTGTTTACTAAGAAATATATGTGCTAAAAAAAGTAACTGGAATGGTTTTAAAGACATATATTAAGGTGGAAGCCTTAAGTCTTAAAAAAACAACAACACCAAAATAACATTTGAAAATATATCCATATTTTAAAATTTGTACATTTCTGAAGAAAATGCTGGTGCTGGCACATGCAAAAGTTGACTTTAGGATGCTAGGATCTTGTGAGTGGTTGCCAGGGTGTTGCTGTGCAGTTGCTAGGGTTTGGGTTTAGGGTTAGTGTTTTCACTGTAAAAAAAAATATTTTCATGTTTTGTTATCACAACTCTTTTTCTTTTGTCAAATCAACTTAGATAATTAATGTGGTTCAGATAACATAATATTTTGAGTTTCTATTTGTTGAACCAATCGCCTTCATTGTATTAACTTAATTTTTTATTTCAATGGACTCAAAATTTTAAGGCAACCATGTAACTTACTTTTTTAAGTTAAACCAACATTAATTTTTTGTTGTTTAAAGTAATAGAGTGCCACAGTACCCTTCCGCTTTTTCAACGGCATTGGTTCTGGAAGTATTTTTTTCCATTCATTAAAAAAATGTCTGGTTTGGTTCACGCCTTTTAATGTTTTAACAATCAGCTACAATGTGAGTCATAACATAACAAACTTGAAATTTGAAGCAAAAAAGTATTTTGATTATCATGAAGCATTGCAACTGCATAATCAAATTAAAAACAATGGAGAAATATAAAACTGCACATTTAAAAATGTTGGTTTTATACATATATAAACAATATATTTTAAGTTTATTGTAAAATATGCATATACACACAAATATTTTAGTATTTTGAGAGCATTGGGAGACTGACTTGATTATGTAATTTGCAGTGCTTCATTGGAGTGGGCGGGCTAAAGAGCTGTATTGGCACAGGCTTGTTGCGACTCTCTGATTGGTGGAATTTTTGTACAGCATCATGGGTAGTGTAGTTTTCACCATAAATTCCTCATTTAAATGCGATTATTTTAAAAATAAGATGAAATAATGCAGGATGATGGCTTCAACAGAAGCAAATACCATCAATTAACAACCTCATAGCTCAAAGTAATGCTGTCTTTAAAGGTTTTTAAGTCACTGTTAAAAAATCAATTTCCCTATGTAGAAAATGAATAGTTTTTACATCCAGAATCAGACTGTTATCCTCTATTAATCTAAATATGTGCAGTAGTAATGCTGAAAGCACCCACTGATAATAAAAAAATACTACTTTAATGTGAAAATTGTAGATCATTAAATTATTCTTGGCCAAATTATTTTAATTTATTCCTGCCAGTTGTTCATGATTCACTGGGTTAAAAGTTTAAACCTTCTGTTTTATATTAAGTGGCATGCATTTGTATACAACATGCAGATTGTCTTTAGAAAGCCTTGAATTACAAAAGTTACTCGACTGCATGAGGAAAATGCAGGATTTTGGATTGAAAGTACTTAATCTTGCAGCCTTGAATCAGAGGTTACAAATACATAATACTGTGTGTAAGATACTCTCCATTTAATCAAATCTCTGTGTTCATGTGCAGAATAACACTGGCCCTAATCCTCTGAACTCTGAAGGATTGGAGTGAATTTTGAAATCCAGCTATGAAATGAACAAGGACAAATTTTCATTACAGATGCTTTGATTTAATTAGACAGAAACACATAATGGTTTAAAGGCTTTTTTGTTAAAATCAGAGACAATCCAACCATGTGGTCAAACACATTTTGGTGATTAGTAATCAATGACAGACTGAATGCTGCTCTTCTTTTAATCACCCAAGTCCCTCTTGTCATGTAATGTGGTTCAGTTACATGATTTCTGCTGTTTTTTAACCATTTCAGTCTTGTGACACTACTGATGGTGTGTCTCTCTTGTTCGGTGTGGACATTGGTAATAATAAGGGAAAGTTTCAGTATTGATGAAAACATAATCACTCATCTTTCTGCTTGTCACTCCAAATTTACCAATGCAAACATACAACATCTCCATTTTGTTTTCGATCAGGTACAATCCCAGAGAGAAGTCATGTGAATCCATCTAACTCATCGCCATCCTTTGAGTTTCACTGAAGAGATCTCAAAGTGAGATGTGCTTAAACACAGATAGAAAATATCTTAAATAATATAAAAATAGGTGTTTTGGATATAAATATGACAAAGATTTCAACCTAAATGAGGGCCATGGAAAAACAAGACAGTGTTAAGAGTTTCTGAGGTACTTGCCATGTGGGTCCGAATAGTTCAATATCATTTTTCCAAGCATTTCCATTAGTCAAATGCTGAGGTCCATTATAACCAGCCTGCTAAAAGAATAATGACTCATTGGAGCAAAAAACATGTATGGCATACAGTTTGAACTACACATGACACCAATCGGTCATGTGACATGCCAGGATCAAATTATTCACAATATTAGGCCAATCTGTCGTTCGTGAATTATGACACTTCACATCAGCAAATCTAGTGTAAAAAATACTGACATAGTGAGAATGAAAATGAAATATTTACAAAGGTACTTCAACATTAATGCAACATTTGGCATAAAGAGTGAAAACCAAGAGGAATATTTTTTTTTTTTACAATGCGGCTCACTGTATTTTATTTGCTGCGTGAGCCATAAAGTTTGTGCTAAATCTTACAGCAGCTGCTTTTTATGGCCACATGGTTGATTGAACATTCACTTTCTGGACTTTTTAATCCATCAAACATTGAGTTTGTTTCATAAAAAAATGTTAATAAGCAAGAATCTATTGGTTGCTAATAAGTGGCAGACCTGTGTCACAATATGAAAGGCTTTTCAGGGAAACTGATGAAACGCAGCTGAAGGTTTTGAAGTGTGTGGTGAACTATACTTTGAAGCAATTTACTTGATGTCAAGTTAGAGATTCTTACAATCTCGCCCTCTCATTAAAACATCTTTTTTAATGAGCTGAAGTATAGAAAATGTCGATTTTGTTTATTGCAGCATTTGAAACGGCGCTAACCTGTGGTTGAGCTAATTATCTCCAGATCCAGATCTAAACCAACACTTTAAGGGATAGTTCACTCACAAATGCAACTCCTGTCATTATTTACTCACCCTCATGTCATTACAAACCTTTATGCTGTGGAGAATTTAAAAAAATCTTCTGTTCTTTCTTAACTTATTACTTGATAGGACCATCAAATGTTAAGAGATTTTTACACAAAACTCAATTCAGATGCACAATAACAACTAATATGCAATGAGTTACCATCAATCAGTCAATCAATCGATCAACCAACCAACCAATCAATCAATCAATCAATCAATCAGTCAATCAATAAAAAAGTGAAAAATATAGCATAGGGTTTATTGTGGATTTTGTGGAATAAACTGTTACTATTTTTTAATAGTTACTAAAAAAGGCATATGCAGAAATATTATTGTTAATTAAAACTATTAAAAAATCATTAATGATAATAGAAATAAAGCTGATATATACCTAAAATTTCTGACTTATATTTAATCATAGCGCCTATTTTACAATTTGTTTAGACGTTTCCGGAGATGTGAGCTCCAGGCCGTCAGCGGCCGTTCAGATCTTGTGTACCCGCCGAGAACAGCTTCATCTCGGCCAGTGCTTCAGGGATTTGCCGCTGGCTCTTATAGTGGTTAAACATGAGACATAATTTATTTTGGGTACATAAAACAGGCAATCTTTGGTCTTATTAATCTGTTACTTGTTCCAGAGCAAGTCGAATTGTACTATGTTAAATTTGATAATTTAATATTAATTTAACTTACATCCTCTATAGCATAGCATATTGGCTACAACTAGAGGGGAAATATCAGATGAAGACTCTTCTCCGTTCTTCAAATACATAAAACATTAGCCTTTATAGACATAGTGTTTCTTGAGCAAAGAAAATGCTTTACAATTTTTTTTTTCAAACATCAGATTGTGATGCGGCCTCGTGCCTACGGCAGAATCACAGCGGTGCTGATATACAGCCAAATCGCACAGCTACTCGCGTGATATTGCTCATATATCTCATTAATGATAATTGAAATAAAGCTAATATATAGATATATATATACACACACACACACACATACAGTATATAAAAAATACTTTTACATAAAAAACGTAAACAAAAATGAGAAAAGTTGCCTTGGAAATTACTTGAAATAAATCTAAATTACTAAAACTAAAATAAGCTAAATAGAAATATTAAAAAAAAAAAAAACTAATAAAAATTGACAAGCACAGAACAAAATTACTACTACGAAAATTAAAATGAAAACTGAAAATATAAAAATAAAAGCTAATAAACACTATATTATATACACAATACTAAAATAACACTGGTATATGTAGTATGTACTGTGCAGTATTCAGTAAATTAGTATTTCATTCTGAACATCAATTCACATTCAAAAATGGTTGCACAAGGTATAACAACTTGCAATATAGTTGTCATGTGGATTATTTTTGGTGAATTTATGTATTTTTTTATGCCATTTTTGAAGCATGAAAGATGTGGTCACTATGAACAATTGTTAAAAATAACAGCATATGGTTTTGAAACAACATAAGGATGAGTAAATGATGACAAATTTTCTTTTTGTGTGAACCGTCCCTTTAAATGTTCTCAGCGATGAGATCAACACTCTAACTGTGGTCATTAAAAGATTATGACTAAACTCTCCAGCCTCTAGAGACCTATACTTCTGCCTTAACCTCAAGCACACAGTCTAAGTGACTCACAGGTGACTGACAGTAATTCCAAAACTGTATGAATGATGTGGTGATAAGATTGTTGTTTACATTCTAATGAGTTAATTTGAGGGTGTTATAGCAGCGTGTCTGAGCTAATTGGCACCTTTATTCGCACCAAACCCTCGATGATGCTTTGTCACAGACTCTGTTAAAACAAACTGTGCTTTAACACTCTGTATGTCACTGAACAGATCATGAAAATATTCCCTTTAACACCTCTTAATGGTGAAAATTAGTCCATTTATTTTTTTCTTTTACATTTGTGTTTCAGGATTGGAATCAGTAATTACTATTTTATTTTTATTTTCTATTGAGACGATCTTGTCAATTATACCAACAATAACAACCTCTTATTACTGCAAACATTACAGGGCTAATTAAGAATGAATTGTGCCCAGGTTTACTTCCACGCTGTGTTGTTTTAGCACCTGACTAGTCTCGCGTAGCCAGAGCTTCAGACTGACGGCAGACGCTATCGCAGCTTTCATTGGCTAACGGCCACTCCAGAGGCCATCTGACTCACATGTAAAGCAACCACTCACACTTTGTTTTGTTTCGTGTCATGTTTAGGGGCGTTTTTCATTATTCATTTGGCTTTGTTTCCAGGCAGACATTAAAGAACGTGACACACCCATCAATCAGAAATCCTGGAAAATTCAGATGACAACTTTGAAACTCCCAAAGTGTTTCCCAATTTGTGTGCCTTATGCATCAGACGTTCAGCCAATGGTCTGTGGGTGTGACATCTGAGGCTGAGACTAGAGGTGCGTTCATGCCATGTCAAAATTACCATAACGATTCTGAACTGTAAAAAGCCTTCACTTGCTTGCAGAACTTGTAATTACAACATGTAAACTTGTAATTTTCTGAAAGCTACGACTTGTACCACCATGTGGCCGCTGTACCACCTGACCACTGCAGATCTGTGTTCGATTTGATGCAGCGCTATGTAGACAGGTCGGTGTATGACATCAAAATATCACGAGAGTGGTTCGAAAGCATACAGAGCTTTATTTACGGTAATTACGAAATGGTATGAATTCAGCATAGCACCCGACTGATTAAAGGAATTCTGCAAATCAAATAATGTCACAAACACAACCGAAAACACAACCGAGTTCTAGGATGCAGAGGATGCAACAGACTACCGCAATCTAGTGACTTAACTGAGTCTGTACAGCAAGTCAGTATAATGGAAAAAATCTCTTGAGGCACATTTTTGAAAAGCACTGCGTTTTTAGAACCCTGTGTCACACCGAGGCGCTGCAAAAGACATGAGTGAAATGGTCAAACATGTCGGTCTAGCTCATATTTACATAGAAAAACAATGGAAAAGTAGCGCAGTGGAATGGAAAAACACGTAGGCTGCGTTCAAAATCGCATACTCTCATGAGTATGTTCTTATTTTGAACAAGTCATTACTTCACAACCACTAAAAAAGTATGTTCTATATAGAGGGTATGCATTGACGTCATTCCCGCCGGAACACGCTCCCTCAGCCGGACTGAGTGGCAGAAGAACCTGCTGCATGACTGGATTTAATAGGGGAAACTGCGAAAATGCGAGGAAAACAAACGATTATCAGTTTAAACTAAAGGTTGGATGCAATATAGTGTTCCTTACAACTTACCAAAGATCCAGTGATCCATGAATATTGATATGCAGCCAGGAATAGTGTTTCCTGACATTTATATGTGCCTGATTTTGATGCCAGGAAAATAATAAAGCAAATTTGCCTGTAAACGCTTTATATAACTACAATATAGGTAGGTGTAAATCTCTGTGATCACTTATATCAATGTTATATACATCGTCATTTCGTCCAGCCCTAAAACTTGTGTAGTTTTTGTCAGCGTTTATTTAAAAACATCCAATTATGCAGAATATAAGATGGTAAATATTTAATTGATGAGTTGTTAATAGAATATATATATAACAAAACAATATATAGAGTATGATTTTACCTCAGAATTCAACATATTGACACAAACTGCAAATCCACGTTTTGATGCCTGAAGTCCAGTTGTTTCTGTGAATTGCAGTGATCCATTTGCTTCTCTTTTCTTTAGCTTTTGGCAGTCTGTAAAAATATAACTCAGATTTCTCGTCAAATCTATTTGTACAGTCAATCGCAAAGCTCTTTCCCATTTTGAATGTGTTTTGTGTGTCTTTCGCAGCATCCACGCTGAAAACCAATGCTGCCATTCAGTCTTTTGCCACTCAGTGGGCGTAACCGCAGTCATAATGGTCGACGGTGACATCACATGCATACCCTCTATAGTATGAATGTAATCTGGATGTACTACATTCGCCATGTTGCCCTTATCACGTGACCGACCAGCGTCAGTTGCGTCGCGTCACCGCCATTCACAAATCCTCTCCCGTGGCCTCATGGGATAGTAAAGTGTCCATTATAAACACATTTCAGAATCTCGCCGGAAGTAGTAAGTCTTTTTGCCCTCTCTTTTATGAGTACTGTGAATTCAGATATACTTCTTTTGTCACATACTACTATATAGTAGGGAACAGGACTTGACATTAACTTTTTTGCTCACTAGCTACTGTGGCTGGTGGTTTTCCAAAGTTACTAGCCACTCAGCATTTTCACTAGCCACAATTTTGACATCGATACCATGAGAAAAAAAACTCCTATATAGATATTTTTTAATATTATCTCATAATTTGGCAGCAGGTATATTAGGCTGCTGTCACTTTAAGAGCTGACGCACGGATCCATTATACCGTTACACACGCGCTTTCTTTCTCAACTATTTACGTTCATTTAAAACATAACTGACTGTGTTTACATGAATACTCACCACCATTTTGACATTATTTTGTGTGTATTTGAGTGTTTAAGTGCAAGAAGTACTGAAAAAGAAATTAATTTAGTACTGAGAGGCGGCTTTATGTGCACGTACTTTGGGTGTGAGCACAAAATCTGCGGGAATGAGTAAAATTATGTGCAATACGCGCAACCCCATACTGAAATTCAAGCCCTGTAACACCAACAATATTCATCCAGAGCAAATGAAACGAGTGAGTGAGGGGAGGCGGGTTTCTGTGTCAACTCACTGTCGGAGAGAGATGAGAAGCGCAGCTGGTATCGTGCATCTATTCTGAGGAAAATGAGTACTGAAAGCGTTTCAGATATTTCAGTATCGATATGTATCGAAAAATCTGTATTTTTGACAACAATACATTGCATTTAGTTTATTATTTCAGATGCTTTTTTAAAAGAATTTATATATTTGGTGCGTGTTAATGTCAAGCCCTGGTAGGGAAGTTGGCGATTTTGGATGAACAGCTCCTCACTCAACCATTGCAATGCTTTAAAATGCAGAAAGTACAGAGCATGTTGGGAAATATGGCCATTATTCTCATTTGATCATCATTTGATCATCAAAACAAATGGAAACACTTTTAAATAAAGTTTTTTTTTACCATCTGCTTTTCATGGCGATAAATAGCACATTAATTTTGTCAGGCTAACAGCACTAACATTTAGCATTAACAAGTCTAATTTACATATAAAGGTGTATTTGCTTGAAAACAATGATATTTTTACATTTTTTCAATTTTTTTATATACGCATGGAGAAGTGCAAGGTTATTGAAATATTGCGCCTTCAAGTGGCGAGACTGTTTCGTGCATTTCCTCTCGGACAGGAAAATACCTTATTAATCAGGATCCCTCATTTCACTAAAAACCACACGCTAAAAACCAATACATACGAACAAAATGAACGAACAGTCTGACATGATGTGTTGAACCCTGGATCTATGTAGAACGACTTAGCAGAAAGTGATATTGCACTGAAGTAGATGTCGTCTCTCCAGATTCACCGTCACTGACGCATTTTCCAGTAGTCCGCAGACAACAGCTGAATGAATGTCTGGAATTGGGATTCCATTTGGGTGCCTCCAATTGATGCTGAAGGGCTGGTTACACAATGACGACTGGACAGCAAAGGTGGCGGTCTTTTTGTTTGCTTTACAGAGGAAAAACAAGAAAGCCAGAAAAGGTGGAGTACTGCCATCCTCCTACCAGATTCCCCTTCTCCAGTTTCAGATAAACCTTGTCTTCTTTGTTGAGGTGCAGGAGGACTCCATTGGTGGCAGCCTCACGTGTGACATCTTTGTCACCGGCGAAGGCAGAGATGACTGGTTTTCCATTCAGCATTAAATTCACCTGGAACACAAAGAGAGAAAATCAATACAGAGATCTCAAGTATACATGTGTGATAGGACTTATTCAATGCCAGGAAAAATTATTTAATGATAACCGCATTTATGAAAATAAATTTTTCAGTACACCTGACTTAAAGCTTGCATATAATATTGTAAAAATATTCATAGTGCCTTATATTGTAATTCACAATATATTTTCATAATAAATAATTATAATCATCATGGTAAAAAATATTAGCAATTTTAAAGGAAATGCACTACAGTAAACCTGTAAATTGTTAGTCACCACACAATAAAATGAAAAATTAAGTTTGACAAAATAATACATGCAATTTTACTGTAAAGTACTGTAAAAATATAAATGAGAAAGTATGGATCACCTTATATTTACAATTAAAATGTATATAATATTTAACAAGATATGTTTACAGTAAAATATTGCTAAAATAATTTTTTTTTTTTCATAATTAAGCTTGAAATACCCTTTAATTATGGTGAAAAAACTATATTTAACAAGGTAATGCATGTACTTTATTTTAAGAATATTTTACAGTAATGTTTTTTAAGTAAAAAGCAAGAATAACCATATAATTTTTTCATGAAATACTTAATTTTTGTGACCGATTATAAGCTAATTGTAGCTTTTTAGCTACAAAAACAATTTCAACAACATGCATCATGTTAAATATATTTAACTAGAGTTATTAAACACAATAATATTTTTTAAATTATGTTTTTGTAAATAAAAGTATTATAAGTGTCCTTATAATACATGAAAAAGCACTGAAAAAAGTACTATTAGAATTCCTGCATGACAAATAATATATAAAATTATAAATTATATTTTAATTATATAAAATTAAAAAATTATATTTTAAATGGTTATGTTTAAATATACTGACTACAAGGTGTATTGTAATGAATTTAAAATGCTGTATAAAATTTATACAGGCTTCAAATTTTACCCAATTTCTATATTCTCTAACTGTACAGTATGTTCATTATGCAACTCAGATATGATATTAAAATTAAAGTGATTAAATATTTTCTTTCTGTGCTCACTTGTATAGTCTGGCTCTGGTACACTTTAATAACATGGAAGTTAAAGCTGTAGACTCCTTTCCGGGGACAAAGAAAGACGGATTCCAGCGTGAAATAGTTTCCTATGTTGACAAGAACCTGCAAAAGAGTATTTCAGAGGTATCAGACCTGACAGAGAATTCAACAGCTGCCATTACAATGAAATATCCTATCCAGACTATACAATTATTTGTTCTGTGAAATATACCTGTGATGCTAAAAACTCGAAAGAAAGACCTTGAAAAAAACGCTATTGTGAGATTAGAAAAGGCAGCTGGAATGAAATATGAATGCACTCATGCTTACAAAGGGACTTTTCAATAATAATTCTCTGCAGCGATGAAACAATACTCAGGATTTCCTACCATCACACTAGGTCATGTTGACCGTGATTCCATTCTAATGTCGTGATGAGGCACCATGAACTACATCAAATGCAGGGCAATCAATCATAGGTGGATTTTCACTTGCGCAGGAGAAACTGCATCTGAAGCGGGACATACGCCACGAAAAGATGTGTTTCCACAGACTTTATAATGCACAGTGGCATCATAAATGATTTAGTTTAACCATTTGTTTCGGGTTGCTATACAGTTCCTATTGTGACAAAAGATTTCTATTTCAAATAAATGTTCTTTTGAGCTTTCCATTCATCAAAGAATCCTAAAAAATGTGTGGTTTCCACAAAAATATTAAGCAGCACTGCTTTCAACATTGATAATATTTAGAAATGTTTTTTGAGCAGCAAATCAACATGAATGATTTCTGAAGGATCATGTGACACTGAAGACTGGAGTAATCATGCTGAAAATTCAGCTTTGATCACAGGAATAAATTACATTTTAAAATATATTCAAATAGAAAACAGTTACTTTTAATTGTAATAATATTTCACAATATTACTGTGAAAATCACAATTTCACAATATTAATTAGTTTTTTTTTTTTTAACTGACTAGGCAAAAAAGTCCAAATCTACTGTGGCAAAAATATAGGACAACTAAACTTGAATCAAATGCTATTAGGACCAAACGTCCTGGAACAGGTTTCCTAAGATTAAAACCCAGTGTTCTCAAAACTGATGAAATTTCAGGTCATGTTCGGTAATATTGATTGAAGTGAACATCAAAAAGAAAGTGTATTTATTGTTTTCACCTCACTGACATTTTTGTAGACACAAAGATGAGTGGATGGAGTCTGAACATTGACCCCTGCCAGCACAAAGTTAAATTTGTACACTGCACTCTCTCTTTTGATCTTGGCTTTATTACAGCGGAAGAAAAACTCAAACAGAAGGGAGAGCTTCAGCTTCTTCTTTTTTTTTTATTTTTTTTTTATTTTATGAATGGCCACAAATTATGGAAGCTTGTATCCACCACAGAATAAAAAAAAAGAAAAGATAATTGCAACTTTTTATCTTGCAATTCTGACTTTTTTCTCAGAATTGTGTGACATAAAGTCGCAATTGCGAGTTATAAAGTCAGAATTGCGAGATATAATTCCAATTCTGAGGAAAAAAAAGCCTGACTCTGACTTTATAACATGCAATTGTGACTTTATATCTTCACAATTGTGAGAAAGTTGCAATTACTTTTTTTTATTTTTTATTCAGTGACGGAAACAAGCACTGGGATTTTTTTTTTTTTTTTTTTTAAACCTGGTTTCAAATTTTGAAACCTTTCAAACAAAAGAAAAGTTCTGATGTAAAACAAATAAGTCATATTGTGACACTGATCATGTGCCTTTGTACAGACCTTTGTACTTCTCCTGAAGAACAAGATTCTCTTTGGAAAATCTCAAATCATGCTGGAGAACATGACATCAGGTTTGATTCATGTCAGGCAACTCTTAAAAATAAAGGTTCTAAAAGGGGTTTTTGTAGTGATGCCATAGAAGACCAATTTTTGGTTCCCCAAAGAATCTGATCAGTTCTTAAAAGAACCATTTTAATAATCTAAAGAACCACTTTTGTACATTGAAAAGGCTCCATGGATGTTAAAGGTTTAGTTCACCCAAAAATTTAATTTCTGTCATTAATTACTCACCCTCATGTTGTTCCAAACCCGTAAGACCTTCGTTTTTCTTCAGAACACAAAGTAAGATATTTTTGATGAAATCCGAAAGGTATATGACTCCAGTGGCGCCTGCAGCCGTACGGCTGTACGCACATGCGTACCATGAGGGGGCGCTAAATAATGCCGTTTTTATTTTTTACATAATATGGGTAAAAAAAAATCTGATTAGCTAGTTTAGTTTCGTCACTTTTTTCACACATGAAAAATGACATTACAGATGATTAATGTTTAAAAACAGGCTCAAATGAGTAAACGCTCTCTAAAACAGCTAAATTCGATTGAAACATTTGCAAAAAGGCTTAAAACTATTAAGTAGGGATAGAGAAATGAAGCCTCTTAAATCTTTAAAGCTTTTCTCTAAATGTTTCGGAAAAAGTTTCATTGCATCAAGAGTGTCGAAAACAGTGCCGTCTTGTGGCAGGTAAAATTTATAGCAGCCATAAACCTGAGTGCGCAGCTCCGTTGTTTCATCCATTAAGCACAAGCAAAAGCCTGCCGACGCTAAATGTATTTACTTTTCTGATAATATAATTCACATATATTAAAGTGTGGCAATAAATTAAATGAACAACAAAAACAATAATCATAATAATACTAATACCTACTGAGTTGTTTGAGGCAAGTATTGCGCTGTTATTTTATTGTTTTTATAGGCTAGCTACTATTTATATGACAGAACATATGATAATGTAATATAGTCTACAGGCTTATATATTTAAAATGTTTGTAAATGGACTTGAACTTCCATATAGCCTACCTGTAAAGTAGAGTGGTCTGAGTTCAAACATTCCGACAAGCAAAGTGAAACATTCACGTGACTGGAAAGAAAGTGAGGCTTCATTTTTCATTAATCACATGTTTCTCTAAAAACAATACGCACATTTCGGGACAAAGCCGCTCAGAGATAATGTAAAAAACAAAACAAAACAAAAAATTCACAAAGCATCTATTAGTTCTATAGTAGTGCATCAAATTTTAAGTGCATGAGTTGGAAAAATACAGTCGATCAGTCGAGCATTAGATAGGCTGGGGGGTTGCTAGTTCTGTGCGTACCCTGAGACAAAATCCTGCAGGCGCCCCTGTATGACTCGTCCATAGTCAGCAATATAATCAACACTTTCAAGGTCCAGAAAGCTACTAAAGACATTGTTAAAACCATCGACATGATTGCAGTGGTTCAACCTTAATTTTATGAAGCGACAAGAATACTTTTTGTGTGCAAAAACAAAACAAAAAATAACTTTATTTAACAACAAGCCAATAAGGAACCTTTATTTTTTAAATTGTAGTTAAAATTAATTAACTTTTCACTTATAATTTGTTGTATGCATTTTTACTCACGCTCTTAGATTCGGGGCCTCACTGTATATGATCCATGAATATTTATAGAGCAGTGACACTAAATTCAGAAGGCTTTGCTTTCCACATAAACTAGCTGTGATAATGCACTAGGATTACTCAGCATCCCAAACACCCTGCTCTTTTGTTGGTTCACAAAGCTCTTGGTACATTCACAAGGACAGAATCTCTCTCTTGCAGTCTGTGAGCTCCAAGCAACCTTTCCCTGTGGCGTACCCCGAGCAAGAGACGTGCCAGGCCAGGTGATTGGATGGTGTTATGTGTGTCAAGGTGCTGGAGCTCAGTGGCTGAGGGCAGCTGGTCAGTCCTGCACTTTTGTTTTTACATTATTTTTTCAGTTTCCTGCAGCCAAAGCAATGACAGTGGAATAATGGTTCCTCAAGGGCAAAATATATACAGCTTCCTGTGTATCTCAGCAAAAAGAGACAAGTTTACCTGGTGAAATCTTTAGGAATTAAAGGAATAGATCATCCTAAAATGCTAATTCATTTGCTCTCCCTCATTTTTTCCCAAACCCATACGACTTTCCTTCTTCTGTGGAATAGAAAAAAAGATTTTGAATAATGTAGTTGGTCTCTTTTTCCATTACAAATGGGGGTTTCGGGCATCAAAAAGGATGTAAAAGCACCATACAAGTTGTTGTGCACTATATTTCAAGTCTTTTGAAGGCATACAATAGCTTCAGATCTGATTCAATAATATTTCCCATGACCAATGTGAACGGATCATTGAATCAGTGAGCTGAATTTGTGAATCGGAAAAGTCAGTCAGATCAATCAGTCTTTTCATGTTTTCTGGGAACTGGATCAGTTGATTCATTGAAAAGATCTGACAGGATGATTCATTCACAGGTGTGATTAAAGTACTTTCCATATACTTTCAGTGAATATTAAAGTAAATTTCAATTTGTTCCACACACAAAGAAATCATATGGCTTCAGATCTTATACAATAATATTTTCAATGACCAAAGTGAATGTCAGTGAGTTGAATCAGTCAGATCAATCAGTTTGCTCCATGAACAAATAATTCAGATTGGTTTTCTGAACTGGATCAATTGATTCAGTGTGAGTAATGAACTCTTCATACTTCAGTGAATACTGAAGTAAATTTCAATCTTTTTCTCAGACACAGAAATCATATAGCTTCAGACCTTATTCAATAATATTTCCCATAACCAAAGTGAACGGATCATTGAATCAGTGAGTTGAATTTCGGATCAGTCAGATAAATCAGTCTTTTCAAGTTTTCTGGGAACTGAATCAACCGATTCATTGAAAAGATCTGACAGAATGATTCATTCACAGGTGGACAGTGTGATTAATGAACTTTTCATACTTCCTGTTGTCAATCTGGATTTCAATCTGTCAAACCATATGGCTTCAGATCTTATTCAATAATATTTTCCATGACCAAAGTGAAATCAGATCAGTCAAATCAATCAGTTTGATCCATGAACAAATAACTCAGATTGGTTTTCTGAAATGGATCAATTGATTAATTGAAAAAATCAGACAGAATGATTCATTCAGAGATGGACAGTGTGGATAATGAACTTTCCACACTTTCAGTGTATACTGAAGTAAATTTCAATCTGTTCCACACAAAGAAATCGTATGACTTCAGAAGCCTTAATTGGAAAATAAATGCACAAGTTATTTTAGACAGCCTTTATGGTGCTTATGCATCCTTTTGTAGGATTTGTATCTTCAGTCACCATTCATTGTAATTGCATGGAAAACATCTTCAACATTTCTTCTTCTGTTTCACTTTTATGTCAAGGTTTGGAACAACAGTAGGGTAAGTAAAAGATATGAATAAGTTTAATAAGGAAGCGTAAGTAAGAGAGAGAGACACATGTTCCTCTTTTTTCATTTGGGAAATAATTTAATCGTGAAATACAAACACACGTTGACCTCATCTCCAGCATAATTTTTTCATTCATTTCAAGGATATTGGTAATAAAAGTGTTTTTTTTTCCAGGCATGCACATCTTGCAGGCTCTGTGTTTGATTTGACCCTGCATAATGATGTTTGCTCATTAATTCTACAACGTCTTTGACCAAGAAAGCGAACTGAATGAAATCAGGTATAGGGTCGTGCTTTGCCAGATCTGTGTGCACCAAAACACACAGTGAATAGAAATATTTTCTCACAAAGCCAAGCTTACTTCTTTTCATGTTAAAGTTCCTATCAAACGGATTGGGAGTAATTTAAAATACAGCATGTTAAAGCTAAAGGCTAAAGTTAAGCATGACATGGGCCCTCGATGAAAGCGTGAGAAAAAGCCAGGGCAGTACGCACCTCTTTTAACACAAACCCAGCTAAAATAAGCAGTACAATAAGAATAAATCTCTGCCCTTTACAGTCCTGACAGTTTGACTTATGCCCTATCACAGTGTTGTTTCATGCCCGTGTATCTGCTGCAATAATGGAAAGCCTGGAAACATGCGTTTATGTGCTGTCAGTGTCAAGCATGCACAGTTGCGATGTATTATTTATGAACAATTAGGCACAGTTCTTACAATAGGGAAGCTGTGAATATCTGATTATATCCAAAATTATGAAACAAACTCTTTCAATTATGTACACAAAATCTATCCTGAATTTAGATACCTGAACTCTCATCCAAATGAATTTTGAATTCTTTTCCTTTTGAGTAAGAACATGTTTTCACATTATCCTGTAAACTTAATGTCCATGTTAAATGCAAAATAATAACTGGCCTCTGCACTCATTCCAGTTATCACAGTAATCAGATTTAGAGCATTATTAACTAATGCAAAATGCATTGTGACCTGCCATAATGATGACAAATTAATTGAATTTGCTTTATGCCTGTTGTAATTTGAATATTCATAACATTAGTTTCACTTAGATCCTCTAAAAACAAAAAATAATCCAAAATTACTGTTAATCAGTATTATCATCACTTTAAATACACTGCCTTATAATGCCTAAACATTATATTCATGATTTGTTATCACATTTTTTCTTTTGTCGAATCAACTTCAATAATTAATGTGGTTCAGATAACATAATATTTTGAGTTTCTGTTGATCAAATCAATCGCCTTCATTGTATTAACACAAATCTTTAATTTTAATGAACTCAAAAGGTAACCAGGTAACTTACTTTTTTAAGTTAAACCAACAATTCTTTTTTACAGTGTGTTACAAATATTACATCAGTTTAATTAATTACAAAAACAATGTGTAATCACAAAAAAACTTTATATAGATGTTGTCACATCTGTATAATTTTATTTGTAATTTAGTATTTGTTTGCCAAAGCAGTGATTTGATATATCCATTTGCTTACCTTTTCTGTTTCATATGTGTGTGTGTGTGTGTGTGTATATATAATATATATATATATATATATATATATATATATATATAGGTTCCGTTGTGACAACTTACCCCATATAATGTGACAACACACCTCGCTATTAAAGTGAGCTGTGAAAAGGTGTCATTTTATTTTTTGTAGTTAAAACTTTAATGTATGATACTACTGTATACATAAATTGACTTAAAATAAACCTATCCTGAGAAATAGGGAGTAAAAAATGTATTAGCTATGTCTAACCCAAAACTATTAGTCCACCCCACGAGCTTTACCTAGTTGGATGGTCTGAAAAGTCGGTCAAAGAAAAATACTCTTCGTCTCAATATAACATGCATAAAAACATGAACATCAGCCTTACCTGGTCAAAATATATGATTCTCGTTTTATTGCTCATCTCAGAGGGCTCGTGGTTGTTGCTTCTCACCGCAGAGAAAGCCACTTTGGAGTTGGCGGCGCGCACGGAGATACCGAGCGGCGAGGACGAGCTCTTCCAGTCGGCAGGGTTCGAGTCACAAACCACCAGACATTTGCCCTCCAGGACGATGGGTTCCGTGTCATTTTGAGCCAAAGCGAACTCAAACATGACGGCCAGGCAGAACAAAAGAGCCACGCAGTCGAAAAACGCCTTATTAAAGGGCTTTATGGTCACCATGATGAACGATCTCCAATGTAGCCAAAATCCAAACGGCTCTCCCGATCCCGTCACTTCGCTTCTGCTCCGTGTTCGTGCTCGTTTACGCCAAACATCCGTCCGGACACCAGCTGCTGATTTACAAATCACCAAATGGATGCAGCAACCTTATATCTATAGTCATTTTTTGATTGTTATCCCTGTGCGTTATTGATACTGATAGTTTTCAACTCCAGAAGATCGGTCAGGCGAGTTTTGGAGCTGCAGGTTCTCCGTAGGTTCCTGGCGACTCCGCGTAAAAATCCTCTCAGTGCGCACAGAGATAATTATCCGCAATGCCTGCGCAATCGCCACACCGTGTCCATATTAGTTTTGCGCCATCAAAATAGAGAAGTAAACAAAAGCAAAACTCCAATGACCCCCTTAACACATCTGTGGACGTTCCTCTCTTTCTCTCTCTTTCGACCAAAAGACACTTCTATGAGCGAGCGCACACCCTTAATGACGCCCGACTCTGTGAACTCACTCACGACCGATGTGTTGCGTAACGTCAGATGATTTTTCAATATCCACCTGAGATCCAGAAAACAGAAATGTTTTTACATAGTGTTTGGTAATTAAGAAATTTTTTTTAGATGGAGTATTTATATACACTATTTATATGTATATACAATAATATAAATCATATATATAGAGAGAGAGAGAGAGAGAGAGTACAATTATTGTAATATTAATGATTAAAGAATATATTAATAACAATAATAAACCATTTTCATATTAATATATTTCCAATTTGTATTAAATTATTATTTATATATTCAAATAATATCTTCATATCATTGACCACACCCGAAAAAATACATAACAATAATTTATTAAAAAGAAATATATGTGTATATAACAGTATTTATGTCTAGTTGATGCAAATGGGCATGTCTGGTCTAATATCAATTTTTACCTTTGCATTGGACACAAATGAATTGCTGGGTCTCAGGAGAATACTGCATATCAGACTAAGGCCTCAAAATTGTGAAGTTATAAGAGAGACAAGCAATTCATGTGCAATATAATGGAGCCGTGAATGTTTCAATACTTGGCTTTATGCGTTTGGCGCTGCTTTATGCATCTCAAGTTGGAGCCGTGAATGTTATTTGCTCTAATGTTGGACTATTAAGCAATGCAATTCTGTCATTGTGGTTTTTTGTTATGTGAGGAGAGATGGTGATTATATAAGACTATAAATGAATTGCTTTCATCAGGACTCATTTCTTAAATGCAGGGTCATGAAATCAAGTCATTGAGACTGCAAAAGAATCTTTTTCAAGATTTAGAAATGGATAATACACTTTGTACTCGGCTCAGTTTGTTGATTTCAAGCTCTCTGGAGGATGCACAGAATGCACTTAAGCAATGCAAGGCTCTTCATTTATGGAACAAATTAAGGATGGAATATTTGCAAGCACAAATTAACAGTTAACCCACCTGGGAACCAGTTGCTTGGGAAATTATTGAATAAATGTGAGCTGTTATGGCTGTTTACCTTCATAATGTTTTTCATTTTCCTCTCAGCGCTTCTCACCACTTTCCCAATGTTAGACGTCTATAAGAGAAAGGAATATTGAGTGTAAACGCATGATTACATTGTGTGAACAACAGGACAGCTTTGCAGTGAAGCACATTTACAGTGCCCAAGTGTGGATGGAGCTTCTCTTGCTTAGAGAAAAACAGCATCTGATGTGGTCATGCATATTTCAAAATTCATTAATGTTTCACATGTTTAGACCTCACAGTTCTGGATCAAAGTCATTCACTAAAAAGACACTTGGGTATTCGGTAATATTCATCTCTTAACTTCTTAAAATCATAATGAGATTGTATCCTACATCTCGCTGGTAATTTCTTCAATGATGAGGTTGTCTGGGTTGTGTTTTCAAAAACAGGGCACACATACATAAATATCATTAGATGGTAAGCAAAAAAAATCAGTGCTGGAGAAACGGGCAGAAATAAAGATCCAAGCGAATTTGACAAGGGCCAAATTGTTATGGCAAGATGACTGGGTCAGAGTATCTCTGAAATAGCAAGGCTTGTGTGTTCGAGGAGGGACAAACCTCAAACCGGCAACATAGTGTAAGAAAATTTTGGTGCAAAATATGCACAAAAGTAGTAAAACTCTTTAAGTTTACAAAATTATTACTTTTACACCAATCTGTAAGACTTTTTTAAAAATGTGTTTAGTTCACCCAGAAATGAAAATTCTGTCATTAATTACCCTCATGTCGTTCCACATCCGTAAGACATTCATCTTCGGAACAAAATTAAGATATTTTTAATGAAATCCGAGAGCTTTCTGACCCCCCATAGATTGCAAAGTAGTTACCACTTTCAAGGCCCAGAAAGGTAGTAAAGACATTGTTAAAATAGTCCATGTGACTACAGTAGTTCAACCTTAATGTTATGAAGCAACTGACACGGAAGAGAAGAAATTGTTGAATAAAGTCATTATTTTTGTTTTGTTTTTGAGCACCAAAAGTATTCTTGTCACTTCATAACATTAAGGTTGAACTGCTGTAGTCACATGGACTATTTTAACAATGTCTTTACTACCTTTCTGGGCCTTGAAAGTGGTAATTACGTTGCAGTCTATGGGGGGTCAGAAAGCTCTCGGATTTCATCAAAAATATCTTAATTTGTGATCTGAAGATGAACTTACGGGTTTGGAACGCCATGAGGATCATTATTAACAGAATTTTCATTTTTGAGTGAACTAACCCTTTAACACAAATGATGACATAAGGAGTTAATATTTGATTAAGAGTATTGGATTTTTGCTGGACAAGTCGCTTGGACAGCAGCTAGGGAGAGAGAACCGTGAATCTATTCCTGGATGAGAGTAAGATAAATGAGCTGGACTTGAAGCACTCCAAATGGATCAACCCCCTGTGACCTACAGGCTAGCTGTCTTCTCAGCCAGGTAAGCACGGCTGGGAGCGTGAAGAAAAGGCTAGTTCACACGACCCCATTGACACTGTTTGTGGAAAGAGAGAGATAGACCGCCTCATTGGACCATTTCAGAGCAACGTTATGATTCACTGGGTTGAGGAGCGAGCAGAGGACTTTGGAGTGCTGTGAAGTTGTCTGTGTTTATGTGCGGGTGTAACTCTATGTGTGTCCTTGCACAAAGCTCAAAGTAATTCTGGGCCTGCAGCGTTTGAGTGTAAAGGCCTTTGGGTGAACATCTCCCCAAAGCTGACATTGACTTAGAAAGCAAATGACATTAAAATCCATCAAACAAAGCCCTGCACTTTTCCTGAAGTTCAAACAAACTGGCTTCTCTAGGGGTATCCAAACAAATCTGCCAGTCTAGAGAGAAGGTTAAAATCCACAGAATTAAAATGAAAAAACTCTCCCTTGCTCCCCAGACTGGAGTTGAACAGGAACAAACACTTTTTAAGTTTATTATTATTAATTTATTCATTATTTATTACAACTTATTTATTCATAACAAACAGAATGCATGTCTTAAAGGAACAGATCATCAAAAAATGAAAATTCTACGGTGACCGAGAGAGCTGAAGAAAACACATGCAAATAGAAAAAACACCAGCAAATTAAGAAATACATCAGTTTGACAACACATGTAATGCAAATACAACGAACATACATACGATCAGGATGTTAAAATAAACAAAAAAAAACCTTACCTTTCAGGTCATCGTCAACACCACTGACAAGTAGACATTGAACAATAAGCATGACCCAGCCAGGTTCGTCACTTATTGGGGTCCCCCTGAAACATTTCCTTTGTGGTCTGTGCTATTTGCCACCCATTTCTGTATTTGGTTGCATTGTGAGTATTTGAAGCGTGTTTCTGTATTTAGTTGGACCGTGAGTATTTGCAGCGTGTTTCTGTATTTAGTTGGACTGTGAGTATTTGCAGCGTGTTTCTGTATTTGGTTGGACTGTGAGTATTTGCAGCGTGTTTCTGTATTTGGTTGTGTTGTGAGTATTTGCAGCGTGTTTCTGTATTTAGTAGGACTGTGAGTATTTGCAGCGTGTTTCTGTATTTAGTTGCGTTGTGAGTATTTGAAGTGTGTTTCTTTATTTAGTTGCATTGTGAGTATTTGCAGCGTGTTTCTGTATTTGGTTGTGTTGTGAGTATTTGAAGTGTGTTTCTTTATTTAGTTGCATTGTGAGTATTTGCAGCGTGTTTCTGTATTTGGTTGATAAAATTTGCAGCGTCTTTCTGTATTTGGTTGTGTTGTGAGTATTTGCAGTGCATTCCTAACAGAAATGAAAATCAATTTTTATATATTTTTTTTTTATTTATTTCAAACAGTCCATTTTAGAATGCAACTCTTAAAGGAATAGATCACCAAAAAATACAGAACTTAAAATTATTTAAAAAACAATCATTAAAATAGTCCATTGTACATCATATTTTAAAACGACCTAAATTTCAGTCTATTCAGAACATTAATTTTTTTATTAACTTTTCCTTTAGGACCACCATTAGTAGGCTGAAACATTTAAACACCTACCTGTAGCTCCCAAAAAATGTCTGTGAAGGGGAAGCTGGGTGATTTACACTATAGGTTTGAGGCAGCACAAGCTCTTTGACAGCTGTGACAGCTACTAATAATCAGTATGATCACACTGTTGCCCAGCACATCGTGTAGCCACCTGTTAACCCACCTCTGATGGGGTGACTGAAAAACATCTGAGGATAAAAGCAACGGTCCCAATCTTGCTTGACTGTGCAGGCTGACGAAAGATTGGCAGTTTGCTGCTTTCACCCCTGGCAGGTGCTCCACAAAGGAGGCCAAGAGAAATTGTTTAATCTGAGGTCTATACAATGGGGTCACGGCCGAGCACTTTGGCTGGAGTGATTTTCTTCAACAGCCTAAATGCTTTTGTGTAGCGCTGGTCAAGAGGGCAGCACATGCATCGGTGCACTCTCGGTTTTTATGTTCCATGCACTGATGAAGGGAAGCCAGAAGCTCAGAGTAGAAAACAAATCTCAAAAGTTTAGTTGTTGCCATAGACATTTTGAAATGAAACAAATTCATTCAAAAACTAATGTTGAAAACAGTTGATATTTATGTGGAAATCATTTTTTAGGATTCTTTGATGATGAATAGAAAGTTTAAAAGCATTTCTTTGAGCTAGAATTTTTTTGTAACATTATAAATGTCTTTCACTTTCGATCAATTTAATGTGTCCTTGCTGAATAAAATTATTAAATCTTTCTGACCCAAAACATTCAAACAGTAGTGTGTGTATGTCCTAAAAAAACGTTATTAAAAACTTTCATTCACTTTAGTTTTAATTCCTTAATAATCATATCCAAACTGTGTGGGACAAATGAAATGCCAAAGTTTAATATGTAAGGTTAGGGGTTTGTTCAAATAGCAATAGGATCAGTTACTTGTATTTAAAATCCCACAGCTTCATGAATTCAACACATAAAAACATGGTCTCATTATCTGAAAAAGCAATTCAGTACAGCAGCGATCTCACTTAAACATAATCGTGTCTTTACACACTGAATTGTGAGGAAATAATGACCGGCAGACCTTGATTTTACAGACCGCTCCAACATATGCTTACTGATACCAGCTGTATGAATCAAACCATTCAGCTCAGCAGCAGATGAGGGAGACAGAAAAACATGTACTGTGATAAAACACAGTTTTGGCTTCCTATTTTTTGTGTGGCCAGTCATAAGCCAGTTGAGGTAAAATATAAGGCAACAAAGCAAGAGCTGAGTACCGAAGATGAACAGATGTAAGATTTAAGCTAAGGTCACCGTAAAAGCCCTGTGTGTGCTGCAGGTGGAATAATTTAAAGCAAGAGATGTAATCCCCTCACTTTTTTTCTAATATAAAACTAAACATGTTCACAGACTGAGTACAAAATGTTCAAAAAAGCACACTGAGGGAATACAGATAGTGACAGCAGGACATGATTTTAGTGATACTAGAAGAGTTGTTTTTATTATTTATTTTATAAAAGTGTAAATTAAAATGCCTATTAATGCAAATCACAAACGTAGTTACTGCAGGTTTTTTAAAGGTAAATTTAAAGTCCCCCTGTAGTCAATAATTTCATCTCTTAAAACTCATCTTTGATAACAAAAATGACATATTTTAACATTTCTTCCCTGTGAAAAAATTTCTTCATGCCTTAAAATAGCTACACCCTTGCCTCATTTAGTATACGCGGATCAATGAATATGCAAATTAGCCCCACCTCCACTCACTCACATGAGCTCAGAGATCCACTCGGTCAACTTACCGAGGTAAACGCTGCACGATTGTATCAACTGAAATACACATTGAAACAACTGAAAATACTCAGCAACGGTGTTGACATAAGAATTAAAGCATATTAAAAACACCACACATATAAACAACATTAAAAACTCAATTTTCACCACAGGGGGACTTTAAGACTTATTTAAGACCTTTTTAAGACAGAAAATTTAAGGAATAAACTGAAGAGAACACAATACATCAATATGTTCTCTAAATGTAAATGTCTAGGGAGAAACACTTCAGAGTTTGAAAATACGTCTTTCAACAGATATCTGTTACTTTTTAATTAATTTTACTAAATATCTACTTCTTAATTCATTTTACTAAAAAAAGAATAATTTCGGTAACGCTTTACAATAAGGTTCATTAGTTAAACATTAGTTAATGTATTAACTAACATGAACAATACATTTGTTACTGTATTTACTAATCTTCGTTAACATTACTTAATGAAAATACAGTTGTTCATTGTTTGTTCATGTTAGTTCAGTGCATTAACTAATGTTAACAAGATTTTAATAATCTATTAGTAAATGTCGAAATTTACATTAACAAAGATTAATAAATGCTGTAGAAGTGCAGTTCATTATTAGTTCATGTTAACTAATGTAGTTAACTAATGTTAACTAATGAACCTTATTGTAAAGTGTTACCATAATTTCCTACAAAATGGAAATAACTTTTACTGTACCTTCTGATCACACTGCAAAAAAGTGATGTCTTTCCTCAAAATTTCTGTTTTTTTTTCCTAATACAAATATCTTAAGATTGCTAAATCAAGATACATTTACCTCAGATGTAAAATGACATCAAATATGAAGTCTTGTTTTCTGTGAAAATGGTCAAATGAAGTTTATGACTAAAACAAGAACAAATATCTGCCAGTGGGCCCAGAAAAATCAGCTTAATTTAGAAGTTTTGACAGATATTTGTTCTTGTTTTAAGCATAAACTCTAATTTTGTTACATTTCTCAAGACTTCATTTTACATTTGGATCTAAAGTAAATGTATATTGATTTAAACTTGTTTAGATATCTGTATTAGAAAACAGGACAAAAATATTGAGGAAGATATTCATTTTTTTGCAACGCATGCAACATTTAATGCCATGACTTTACGAATTTAACCCCCAGTTTCACAGACAAGGCTTAAGTTAATCTTAGACTAAAATGCATGTTTGAGCTGTTTTAACTGAAAACAACTTGCATTGCCATTGTTTTGTCTCAAGATGCACACCAGTAATTCTTGGGTATGTTTATAAAAGTTACTTAAATGTCTTAATTTAACTAAGGCCTAATCCTGGCTTAGTCTAAGCCCTGTCTGTGAAACCGGGCCTAAGACTTTCTTCTCTGATTTAAAACCGTTTTAAGGCCTTAATTTGTGTAAGGGTGAATTAAGACTTTTTTATGACTGGCAGAACCTGTACTGTTTCAGAAGACAAATTAAGCTTGTTTGGTTAAAATCTTTCAGGCCCAGTTTCACAGACAGGGCTTAGATTAAGCCAGGATTAGGCCTTAGTTTAATTAGGACATTTAAGTTGTTTCTAATAATGTGCCTTAGAAAAAACATAACTGGTGTGCATCTTGAGACAAAAATGCCAATGACATTGTTTTCAGTTAAAACAGCTCAAACATGCTTTTTAGTCTGGGACTAGGCATAAAGAGAACATATAATGCCCCTTTTACAAGATGTAATATAAGTCTCTGGTGTCCCCAAGAATGTGTCTGTGACATTTTAGCTCAAAATACCCCACAGATCATTTATTATAGCTTGTTAAATTTGCCCCAAAACATGCCGTTTTTGTGTGTCCCGATGTATCGGCCGATTTTTGCTCAATTTACAACCATCGGCATATCAGCTGTAGCAGGAAAAAGGTCGATATAACAAACCAATGGTTTATAAATTAACTGCGTTAAGGCACTGAGCTGTATAATGACTGTTGCATAATCCTAGTGCTACTGTCTGTGCTTTAATGTTAAACAAATAACAAAAGATCGCACGCTATTCTTGACTAAATAACTTTTGTAACTTTCATAAGTGTAGCAGAATGATGACCAAAACTTTACTGATGTTTTATAACGTTTATTGCGTCCGTTTTCACTCCAAACAAATCACCACAAAAGCTAAACATTACAGAACACAAGAAGTGCGCATTAAACTCTCTCTCTCCATTGCATTATCATCAACATACAGCTCAAAACACTTATTACAACTAACAGTTAACAAATACATACAGATCTTATGCCTTTTCGGGGGATGCTTAATAAACAGACAAACTTTAAATCTGCAAAATAACTCTGAAGAACTGATTGCTCTCCTTGTCAGTCCGTAGACGAGAAAACCCGTCAAAGAGTCCCGCCTTAGTAAAGATGTGCAGATCTCATACATATTTAAACTTCCAAAAAATATATAAATATATACAAAAACAAATTAGAAGATTAATCACAATAAAGTCTGTTACAATAAAGAAGGATTAATATGTATTTAATTTATACAGTGAAGAATATGCAGTGCTATTTTACATTTGTTTACTTTATTTCTGTACCTGAAAACTATTAAACCTTCATAAAAAGCACTGTTTATTTCATATGTATCTTTGCTCTGTTGTCTTTATGTAGACCTGCTGAATGTTAAATGGATCCAATCCATGTTCATTAAAAATTTTGATGATGCAGCAATAAACCTGCTAGTATATTTTAATGCAGGTGTTTTTGAACTTTCCTTATTTAAAACATGATCAAAATACTATCTATTTTGATGACAAAATTTCAAATAAGAGAGGAAGTGACAAATATCGGTATCGGCCAAAAATTGTTTGTTAATATCGGTATTGGTATCGGTATCTACTTTAAATGCAAATGAGCTGCTGCTCCCAGAGCTTCAACAGCTCGCGCTTCGGTTGCTCAACAACAACAAAGCTGGAGAATCTCACGCACACAAAATGAGGATTGTCAGTAACGGTGTTCAGCCTTACATTGTTCAAACCGGAGTCGACACTGATGGAGAGACTCAGGAAGAAGTTACAACTTTTAGAAAGCAACTGGACATTTCTGAATGGTTATTGGATAAATTTATGTAGTTGCTGTGGAGTTGATTCAACTCATCGACTAGCATGTGCCGTCATGTTGATCTTTTGTGCAAATCCAGCATTGAATTGACCCTCGTTTGTGAAGCAGTCTGGCGTAAAATCTTCCTCTTCTCTAAAGCAGCCCAACATGGCCTCACCCCCTTTGTTGTGTGTTCTCGGAGCCGGGGTTTATGGAAATTTTAGAGTTAGTGATGTCACTAACCCGGGAAGAAGCTTGTTGTAGTCCCTACCAGCTGTTTGTTGTAGTCCTTAAACAGAGAATTCTTTAAAAGAAAATATCTCCCTTTGCATTGAACTTTGAGCATTGTAACTTTGAAGATGTTGTTTATGCTCAAACAGCAACTAACAACTAAAGTTAAAAAAGTGAAATCATAATCAAGGACCCCTTTAAGCCTTGTCTGTGAAACAAGTGAATACATTACTTTAATGAATAAAATAGTCATTTCCTCTGCAGTCATGTTTAGTTCAAAATACAAGAGCATATCATGCTCCATTTTTGCAAAAAAAAAAAATAAAAATTCAATTTTTGCCACTCTGTAGAAGCAAAGCATTTTATGTCTGACTAAGCAGAGAATTTGAGCTGACAAACTCCTGCAGGTCATGAAATGGCACAGAGAATACATTATATACCCTACTGCAGGGCACAATACTCGCTTTATTTGCTTGTTATACTGTACAATGAATCTGTGTTTTCGTAGCCCACAACAAATAGGTCACAAGGTCATATTTACACAGCTATGTTGCCACTGTGCAGGTTTATGTGGTTTAAAAGAACATATTAACTCAAATTAGTCCCCAAAAGACTTAAATAAAATAAAACACAAAATAAAATAGAAGAGTTTTAATATAGTGCTCTTTTGTATCTTTTGGAGCTCTACAGCATCATTCGTCATTATATGGAAAAGAGCCGCTTAAACATTCTCCCAAGCATCTTCTTTTGTGCTCCAAAGAAGAAAGAAAGTCATATGGGTTTGGAACAGCATGAGGGTGAATAAATGATGACAGCCCTTTCATTTCTGGCTGAACAATCCCTGCAATGGCAGAAAAACTGCAATGGATGGTTATTACAAAAGGATTACAAGTCGTGAGCATGTAAATCCTAGTGTTATGCAAAGGAAATCAGACTTCAAAAAGATGTGTTTCTTCTTTTATTCGTCCTCTTCATTTTATGAATGAATTCCTCAGAAAAGAAAAATGAAGAGAGGTCTGTTCTGAATAGTGTGAAATGCAGATGTCCTGTGCTGAACCGCCACAGAGGACTCGATTCTGTATCATCGAGAAAACACACACACGCTCAAGGCCACAGAATGAGTCTGAGATTCAGCAGACACGCGTGGAAGCTGTTCAACTGGCTGTCGGAACCAGAATGCCTCTTTCACACCAGCCATCTGTGAATTTATCACTAACATCCATTATACATACACTCTAAAGAACAAAAATGATATGTGCCTCCAGTAAACGTTTGCTCCTGCTGGGAAAATCAATCCAAGCTGTTTGCTGTAGCACTGGGTCAAAGAACCGCATGATCCGGCTCGCCAAGACTTTTAATCAAACCAAACACCAGCACTGGGAAAGATCCAGAAAATATTGGTCGTAGTCTTTAGGTAAGTCTGTTTCTACAGACATTCATATCGTCTTTGGATTGAAATGCTTGAGAAAGCAGGTGCAAATTCACACATACAAAGACCTACTGTATTAGATGTGGCTGAATTCAGGTTCATTGAGAGTATTCAGAGTATACTTTCTTGAAGTCGCTGATAAATTGGCAAATCCATCCGAATAGTTCCTGGGAGTCTTGATCCAAAGGCTCTCCGAATTTTACCTGTGGAAGAAAAAGAAAACAAATGTACAGTGATATTGTCATGTCAAGTTTATTTATATAACGCTTTAAACAATAAAAATTGCTTCATATTGTGACTGTTACCATCTAATTCAAAGTCAAAATATAAAATATAAAAGTTCTTATATAGTACCTCTGATCAAATCAAAACATCCAAATACCTTGTTCTCTTGCATTTTTTCACTAATATCTATAAGTCATACTATTTAAAGCCCGGAACACACCAAGCCCGTCGGGCAGTTTTTGTTCGTCGTCTGACTAAGTTTTCTCAGTGTGTTCCGCACCGTTGGCTGAAGTTGGTCCTCGTCGGCTTTTTTTCGGCCGATTCGATATGTAGAATCGGCATCGGAGCTCATCGGTCAGTCGGGCCATCTAATCATTGGCTTGGTGTGTTCCAGGCTTAAAGGGGTCTTTTTTACATTTTCAACTTTCTTTAATGTGTGTAATGTTGCTGTTTGAGCATGAAAAAGGTCTGCAAAGTTACAAAACACAAAGTCACTCCATAGGGACTCTATATTCTGTATTCTCTATATCAGTGCCACTGTTTCTGAACTCCCTGAAACGCCTCCATTGTAGTCTTGAGTTTTCTTCCAGGAATGAACACGTTACAACATTCCTCATTTAAGTAATTCCCGCTGAAGGCATACACAAAATAAAGGGGCGGGGCCTGGTTGAGTTACTTAGTAGTGTATTGAAACTCACGGTTATGATAAGGGGTGTGACATTTCCAAAACATGCTTGAAGCGATTGACCAATCAGAGCACATTCAGAAGGAGGGTCTTCATAGAGACAGGAACTAAACAGAGTGTCATCTCCCATTCCCTTTAAAAGCCATGTGCGCTTGCACCTTGGCGGATTATAGACACTCTCAACCGGATGAGTCAGTTTAAATACATTTTTAATATTTGGCATGTTTGTGTGCTGGTGCTTGTCCCTGTGTGTGTAAAGGCAGGAACACACCAAGTCGACGGTCGGCCGTCGGGCAGTTTTTGTTCGTCGGCCCGTCGGGCCATCTGATCATTCTGATTGGCTGTTCAGCTACTGCCACCTGCTGGTACGGAAAGCCATTTCATCTTACGCAGGCGTAGAACGGACGTGCTACTTGGCCATCGGCTGTCGAGCGTCGGTTTGGAGTGCCAGGCCAACTTTGGACCCAGACGCTGCCGACGTGAGCCAACCCCGCAGTCTGTTTTCGTTGCCACTAGTTCGTCAGCGTCGGCTTGGTGTGTTCCTGCCTTTACAAGCAGAGCGTACGCACATTGTGCACCCGCCTATAGGCGCATATTACTAACGCGCTCTTTAAATAACAAAAAAATACTGTGCCATTGACTTTAGAGCAGGTCAACGGTGAAGTCTATTTCAGTTGCCTCAAAATAGCAACACACCAACAATGTGCCTGAACACACCTCGTTTTCAGACCAGCACGCCCATGGGCGAACAGATTGGGTGCGAGTGCATTTGCTATTTAAACAAAGTAGGTGCTGGATGTGAAAATGATAACTGCGTCAGGCTGAAACTAGCAAAAAACATTTGCGTTGCGCCTGGCGTCGCATTGCACCAGGTGTATGATAGGGCCCTAAGACTTTGAAAAAGGGAAGAATAATTCCCCTTTAAAATGGAAAATTCATCCACCTAACAAACAACATCAAACTAGTTTTGAATGGCATGAGGGTGAGTAAATGATGGCAGAATTGACATTTTTACACCAACTAATGCTGCGAATGACTGTTCAATCACCTTCACACCTGCAGAGACAACAGGAAGGCCAGATTTATAACCTTAATGCTGATAAACTAAGAGAAATAAACTATTTAATAGCAAAAAACCTGTTTATTTTCCCCCAACTCTCAGTTTCTCTCTTCATCCTGACTCTACTCTCCCCATTATTCCTGGCTCCACAGCCCCAAGTTGCTGTTTGCTGTATTTTTGCCCAAGGCTGAAAGTTTGGGCTGTAATTGTAAAACTAAAGCAATTCTCATCCCTGGCAGAAGACTCGCTCCTCATCCTGTCAAACTCACAAAGGGCTGAATGTTCACAATGAAACACTCACAGTCTTTATGGATGGTCTTGAAGAAAATTGGGACAGTTGGGAAATACAATACATGTTACAAACAGAGGAAAAGGACTCTCCTTAAGGAAAAGAACAAATTCTTTATTATTAAGAAAGCAGTGTTTTTTGGGCCCAACTGGACTTTTAGTGCAAAAAGCAGTTACACTGTTTTGTTTTCTGTCAGAAATGAGTAGAAACATAACACATACACTACTGTTCAAACGTTTGGGGTTGGTAAGATAAAGAAGTCTTTTATGCTCACCAAGGCTGTATTTATTTGATCAATAATACAGTAAAAACACTAATACTGTGTAATATTATTACAAATATTGTTTTCTTTTTGAATATTTTTTAAAAACGTAATTTATTCCTGTGATCAAAGCTGAATTTTCAGCATCATTACTCCAGTCTTCAGTGTCACATGATCCAGAAATCATTATAATATTGCTCCAAAAATAGTAAAACAAAAGCAAACAAATAGCAAAAGAAAAAGTAAATAACATATTTGTTAAAATGCTGCATTTCTAGATGCATTGAAGATTTTTGTAACAAATACCCCTCTGGTTCCCTGAAGACAATCTTCTGTGCTCATAACATGTTTAGTGCTATAAACATCCCATGAACATCATGAGAATTGTCATCATAAATCAGTCTCAATCCAGCATCATGTCCCTCGTAGTGAGGAAAAAAACACTGTAACCTTGGTGAATGGGTGGGCTGAAATATATTCCCCCTTCCCAAAGTCCACCTGGCACAGATAAGCAGAAAAAGCCAATCTCCAGATAGCCGGTGATTCCGGCCCATCCGTCTCTCAAGGCATCACAACAGAAGATATTGAAATAATAACTCAAGGATTACCAATATGTCAGTGTAGAGCTTCCTCATCTCCTCACACCTCTTCATCAGCTGTCTGAAATCGGCCTCATGCTTCTCGATGGCCATCTAGAGCCGGAGATAAAGGAAGAGCAGGTGTTACGGGTGTGCATTTTCCTTCTTCCGTTTTTGGAGAGGTAGCACTGGCATTCTCAGCCTCAGAGGCTTTTGATCACTTATGTTTCTCTCCAACCAGACCACATCAGAAAAAGCTTTTATACAGTCAAAAGGTGTATCAAACCACAAGCGCACAAGGGTTTGTGCATTATACGATCTAGATTAACTTCCTTTCTCTATGGAGTTGTGCAAGAATAACACAGTACATTGGATTTTTTAAAGAATATCCTGGCCCAGTAAGGACAGGGGCTGTCAAGCTCCAAACAGACTAAAAAGGAGTATACAAGCATTATAATGTATTATATAGTCTTCTGAAGTCATATGATAGCTTACTGAGAGGAAAAGACTGAAATTTGAGTCATTAATCACTGAGAAGTAGCTTTGTCCAATTTGAGTGAATCAGAATTCTTTGAATCAGATCTTTTGATTCAGTTCATAAAATCTAAATGATTCTGAAGTTCAACTCACTGAATTAGTGATACAATCACAGTCTTTATCAGCTCACTGAAAGAGTGATGACTTAAATTGCAAAGACTTCGAATATATCACACAAATAATATAGATTTTTTGCATTCTTTTGTAGAAAGGAAAAACTTAAATCCCCATTTATGGTTATTGCATGAAAAATAGAGACTAGTACATAATTCAACATTTTGTGTTCGTGTTCCACAGAAGAAACCACTTGAATAAATCATATTAATCAGAAAACATGACATTAATATCTGTTTTCTTTCAAATTCATATTCAGAACAAGTAATTAGATTATGTGATATGGAAGCTTATTTCCGCCACTAAATAAAAAATAAAAAAGGTAATTGTGATTTTTTTTATCCCACAATACTTCTTTTCTCAAAATTGTGAGATATAAACTCACAATTGCGAGTTATAATGTCAGAATTAAGAGATATAAACTCACAATTGCGAGATATAAACTAGCAATTCTAACTTTTTTCTCGCAATTGTGAGATTTAAACTTGCAATGGCGAGTTATAAACTCCAATTCTGAGGAAAAAAGACTGACTTTTTTCTTAGAATTGCGAGTTTATATCTCACAATTGCATGTTATAAAGTCAGAATTGTGAGACAATTCTGAGAAAAAATGTCAGAATTAAGAGATAAAAAGTCGCAATTATACTTTTTTTATTTTTTATTCAGTGGAGAAAACAAGCTTCCATAATGTGATGTGCAATAATACATATAATGCAAGATAACTGGGTAAATCTGTAATTTTACCTTTAAGTCTTTGACGAATTTGGGGTGCTGATTGGCTGCGTTTTCCGTTTTGTGCTTTCCTGTACTGGATGACCTTCTGAAACTCATTCTTCACAACTAAATGGTCACAAAAGGGGGAAATCTCTGTTAGTGGAAATTTATAATGGACCAACTAAACTCTATGAATAAAATTGCCATACTTTTATGCATTAATGCACAAGCAAGCCAAGCAGCAACAGGTTTGAATCTAACGCTCAGCTGATTAAAAAGTTATAAATTGTATGAAATGCTTGACCACATTTGAAAATAACAGCGAAAGGGTTTGTTGATATTCTGAAAGCAAAAGTGCTCAATCAAGCATCAAAAAGCATCTACAAAACAAAATACATCAGATAAGACCACGTACCATCCACCTCTGCTGTTAGACCTTTAACCGAAGCTGCAGAAAAACCACAGATACATACAATCAGAAGGCATTCAATCAAATCAGCCCGAAAAACATCTATCACATCTTCCCTTCCAATGAAATTTTGATTAGAGTACCCCCAGGAACAGTCTCGAATTCTGCAAGCTCCAGGAAAAAGGTGGCCAAACGTGGTTCTCGCAACATGATCTGCTCCACAAGGGCATGCATCAAGGTGAACTTCCGATCGTTCCCGCGCAGCTGAGAAAGCTGGAAAAGGGAGGGAAAAATAATGAATGTGTTTTTCCATGCACCTGCACTTGAAAAAAGATGGTACATTTGCTGTGTTCCAAAACTTATTGAGCTGCCTATGTAGGGAGCATTTTAAGGCATCAGAGACACTTATTTGACACTTGTATTCCATTAAATCCCTAAAAAAATAGTTAATAAAAATATTTAATTTAATACAATTTATAAATATAAAATAAACACATGTAACATATATAATTATAATATGTGATAAAACATTTATGATTTTATGATAGATTTATTGTGTTCAAAACCAAATTGCGTTAAAGGCAATCTCTGAATTGCATTGTGACAAACTCACTGAAAAAAAAATATATATATATATATATATAAATAAATTTCTATAAATAAACTTGTATTCAATTCAATACCAATTTTGTTTTACTAAAATATTTTATATAAATATAAAATATATAAAAGTATTATATCATTATAATATGTGATAAAAAAAAATATATATATATATTATTTTATGATAGATTTGCTTGGTGTCCAAAACCTAGTGAGCTGCCTATGTAGGCAGCATTTTAAGGTATCATAGACACTTATTTTGATTGCAGTGAAGGTAATCCCTGAACTGCATTGTGAAAACTCAGTGAAAAAAATAAATAATAAATTCAAGATGGCAGAAGAGGCAAGAGAAATAACTATAAATAAACGTGTATTCCATTTAATGCAGAAAAACTAGATGATAAAAATATATAACTTAATATAATTTATAAATACAAAATATATAATTATAATATGTAATAAATATATTGTTTTATATATTAAAAATGTGTGTGATGTATTTTAATGCTTATTAATGCCATTAGCAACATATTAACAACAAATTCTATTGGAATCAGTTGTCTGTCTATTCGTGAGACAGAGAGAGTTGACAATGTGTTGGTCACTTATAAGTTTCCATAGAAAGTTGCCAAATTGGTCACCTATAAGATTCCATAATAGTCGAGATGCTTTTTTTAGAAGGTAGCTGTCTATGTAGGCAGTGAGGCAGAGGTTTGGGAACGATTGGTCATATATACCCAATCAAATATCCCATCTGACCTGAGGATGTTAAATTTAGAGGATCAGGTAAACAAATATTTATCTTGGGTGTGAGTGTGCATTTGTGAGAGTTTATGCACGGACATGCACGCATCTTTGAATACCAATACCTTGCCCAAGGCCAGAGAAAGAGCGAGGTTTGACAATTCAACACCCACGTGCATATTACCATCAACTAAAAATGGCAGAAGATAATGTCCTTGTACTGAAGAGCACCTCTATTGTGCACATGTGAAAAACCGGTTAACATTTTTCCAAAAGGATCTCTAAGGCTCTGCTCTCTGATTAACCATACAAAAACAATGCAAATGCTGTTGGAGTGCTGCAGCCTCACATGCGTGTTTTTAAAGATTGAGAATTTGTGGAGTAAAGGGTGATGATGATAAGGAATGCATGTCGAGTCATCATGCAGAATAAATATAACTGCTAATTCAAAAAGGTTTAACTCTTATCAAATGGTAATGTGAATAACTTAAGCACTAAATATTAATCAAATAGTGCTAAACACAAAACACTCCAATCTCAATTGCATCTTCTTAAAGAAAGAAAATGTAAAGCGAGTATGCATGCCACAAAAACCAGCGAGCATGTTCAAGAGCGATTGTTTCAACTGCTCTCCATATGAAGTGGCCTGTAGAGAACAAGAGCGGCGATATATCAAGCTCTCTAGACCCATTCTTTATGGTAATGCATGTAGACATGAAGCCACTGCCACAATTGCAGCAGCCGCTCATTTAAAACCCACAGGGGGCTAAATGCTTATCTTCAGATGGGTGGAAAGGGTTTCTAGGTACTCTTGTACTCTGTTACTAGGTTGTTTTGTTTACTATTTCAATCCTGAACTATTCTACAAAACTAAAAGATGACCAGGAGGAATCAAATACACTGTTTGTTCAAAGCTTAGGCTTAGTTCAGAAAGGATCACTCATTTATTGCAGTTTCAAAAAGTCCAAAAATTCAGCAAGGATGCATTAAATTGAATAATTTCACATTGTTAGTGTTTTTTTATTTCGAAAAGATGCTTTCTATTTGTCAAATAATTCTTCAAAATGTATGGTTTTCACAAAAATATTAACTGTTTTTAACATTGATAATAATAAGAAATGTTTCTTGAGCAGCATATCATCATATTAGTATGATTTCTGAAGGATCATGTGACTAGAGTAATGATGCTGAAAATTCAGCTTTGATCACAAAAATAAATTGCATTATAAATTATATTAAAATAGAAAACAGTTATTCTAAATTGTAATAATATTTCACAATATTTTACTGTATTTTGGTCAGATAAATGCAGACTTCTTTCAAAAACATTACAAATGTGACCAAACCTTTAAATGGTAGAGTATGAAATATTGATTTCAAATTATTTTATGTGATGAGAAAAAGAGCATAAAACGACAATTGACCAATCAAAATTAAGTATCCCAGAAAGCCATGTTATAAATTTAAAGTTTAAAGCTGCAGTCCGTAACTTTTTTTTCGTTAAAAATGATCCAAAATCAATTTTTGAGAAATTACATAACCAGCCAGTGTTCAAAACTATCTCCTTACCTTAGCTTGATTCACAACAGTAAGTTTGTAATAATGTTTTATAATAAATCGATACTGGTGGATTTCGGGGGGAAATTCGAGCATGTAGCAGTTCGTCTTTGCGTCACTAAGTCACATCTGTAAACAGAAAGAAGGAGTCCCAGCTAAACTATGCATATAGGATGCTACTGGTAGCGGATCATTTATAGCCTGTTCTCACAGCAGCTGCAATAATTAAACTTATCATTTTGATGGCGGATTGTAATCTAGAAAGGTCCAAATGACAATCATCAGTGACAACTGGAGATTCAGCTGTGGTCAAAAAGCAAAAGACGTCAGTAGCCCCTCACTGCAGAACACTCGAGATCCAGGGGGTGGAGTCGGGTAGGTTAAGGGAAATGTAAAGTGGGAGGAGTTAGATCCAGATCCAGGGGGTGGAGATGCATAGGTTTAGATCCAGGGGGTGGAGACAGGTAGGTTTAGGGATATGTAAAGTGGGAGGAGTTGGATCTAGACCCCACCCCCTGGATCTTGTGTTCTGCAGTGAGGACCATCTCAAAGACGTCGGACTGTGGAGTGGCTACAGAAATTGAAATCTACAGTTAAAGCTAATACACACTAAATACACAGTCACGCAATGCTTATGTTGTTAACATTAACAATTTGAGAACAAAGTATAACAACAATAATAATTTGCACAGTTTGATGCGATACGAGCTAAGCAATCGTTAGATTTAATCACCATTGGCAGCGCGATTTATTGTAGGCTAATGCTTTTTTTCTCAGTTGGTCAGAACAAAAGTGGCAGACATGTTACTTGCTTGTTCAGATGACATTTACCGGTGAACATTCCTACTTTGGTCATACTTCAAGAATACAATCTGTGATTCCGAAGTACAGTATCCACACCGGTGTAGTGACTTACAGCAAACATTAGATTCATCCGCTGAGGAGTCGTGCTGATGCACAACGCACGTAAAGATAATAATTCTGCATTTAACTGCAATTGCCGGTTTCAAACAGAGATGGCGACTAAGAGGCAAATCTTACGGACTGCAGCTTTAATATATATATATATATATATATATAAGGTTTTATATATATATATATATATATATATATATAAGGTTTTAAATGTTTTACTTTAAACTGTGACAAAGTTCAAATGTCAATTTATAGAGTTAAGACTGAACATGAAAATTTCATACACTGCACTGATAAAGACATTTGATGGTAAATACTACAGAAAAAACATTTATTTCTATATGAAAAAGTTAGTTCAGGCAAGAATTGAAAAAAAGGTACATTCTATATTAGCACTCAATTCAAGCTTGTAGAAATTAAAGCGTAAATATCAATCATATAAAATTCTGTAAAATAATACTTTTCTGATACTAGTGTTCTCATCATGCACTGGGACATGAATAATTAATACATCTGTATTTACACTGTTTTATCATTGCTTTTGTTGTTAGGTTTAGTAACTTGCGATTTTGTGACATTTGGAGTTCATTTTCTTCACAAAATGACAAATTCATATTCAAAAAACGATTTATCGAATGTTACCGTCATTGTGTACCAAGTATTGAAGTCTCTGTGTTCGGGTGAGTGCCGCATTATTGTAGATGATGTAGATATGGTGTCTCCACGATATCTACTGTATTATTTACTTATGTTTCTAAGTAATGCATAGACTTTAAAAGCATGGTTTAATGCAATGTTATATTATTTGAGTGAAAAGTTAATTTTGTTAAATTTACTTAACTTAGTTAAGCAGATTTTACTTCTATATGTGAAAATAAATATAATTAAATTATATTTTCTTTATGAATGTTAAGTTCAATAGTAAGTAGATTTTACTTGATAATAACAGGTAAGTTGTACAGAGCAGTAGCAGTAAAATGTACTTAAAATGTGCTACAAGGGTTTTATCAAGTAAATCATACAAGTTATTTTTTTCAGTGTGGTAACATGATATATTAAATGATGAAATGACATTCATGATGAACATGCCAGGGTAGGGTGTTTCATTCATCACCAAAGCTGCCCTGTACAGTTTTAATTCATCACAGAGTAAGAATGTTATCTTCTTCTATGTCATGTTTCTATGGAGGAAGCACAGAGGTGGTGCACTCAGATACCTCATTAGCAAAGGAGAAAGTCATTCAGCTTATTGTGCAAGTGCCCTTAAATCTTGCCACTGAGGAACTGGGTTTTCAGCATCCTGGATGCAAAAATCGATACAAATTACCACCATGTGTCACTAATGACTCAGCGAGCTCTGAAAAAAAAGCCATGCCATGTGGCTAATGAATTGGGCCGCTGCGGCAAGAGTTTGTAGAAATGAACAACAAAGAGAAACTCATAGGAACATAGGACAAAGCCATAGGGTATTGGGAATTATGTCACAATATGATACATATCACTCAGGTAAAAATAGGTATCTGTAATTAGTAGTAATTATGTCACTCATTCATCCCCTTTTCCAGCCAATCACAATGTCCCTTTTGTCTTTAAAACCCCATTAATGGTATGTTTTTCTATACTAGCAGTTCGCCGAGTATGTTATTTCCCAAACGCCCACCAGTCTAGGTCCCTGTCCAACTAGAAAATGGCCTCAATTTATTGCCTCCAGGCTAGGTCAAAGTCGGAGGATAGGCTCTCGCCCCTAACGGCAGGCTCTGATGGCTATCCATCTTCCTCCTTCTGACTGCACAGATGGGCATCTGTGCCAAAAGGACTTTTTATCATGTTTAACAAAATAAAATATTTTGTATTTCTTAATCAGTTTGTTTTCGAGTCTTTCTGAAATGCACCATGATGCATTTTTTAAGGATTCTTTAACTGAATAGAAAGTTCAAAATAACAGCATTTATTTAAAATAGAAATCTTTCGTACCATTATAACTGTCTTTATTGTTACTTTTAATCCATTTAATGTGGCCTTGCTGAATAAAAGTGTTAATTTCTTTAAAAAAAAAAAAACACTACTGGTTTTGAATGGTAGAATATGTGAGAGAGGGTATTTCAGGAGATGTGACTTTTATTTTGGTTCGTTTGTGTGCAAAGCTGTGCGAGCAACACAGTGTGACCAAAAACAGAGACTGCTACTTGCTAAAAAACTGGAAAAGCTACATTTTGAAAAAAAAATTCAACCCATATTATTAGTTACCCTCAATGCTGTTCCCAAGGCTGAACAGATTAAAAAACTGGAGGAGAAATGAAATCTTGTAGAAAAAGAAAGAGAAATAAAACCTGTATGCCAATAAGATTCCTCACCATCCCCAAAGGTCAGTTGCTGGCGATGCGGGTCCTACCTTAGTTAAGGATGAGAGGCGAAATCCCTTGGCCCTGTCCTTGCCTGCGTTCTGGTTGAGGTAATTGCCCACAGCCAGAAGGTACTCCAGCACACTGACAAATGACTCACAAGCCCACAGCTGCTGGCACATGCGGATCTTCTGGATAATCAGCTGCAAGACAAACAGAGAGGCCAGAACATGTCATCTCCAACTAATCGAACTGCAAACTTTTTCCTGCCTCTCACTAAACAGCCATAGACACTTAAGCACAGAGAGGATTTCTCAGCGGTCTTGTTGACACAGACAGTTCTTGTCAAGTGTATATCAGAGCCTACACAGGAAGTGTTGTAATATATTATTTGAAGCTGGAAAGAAAGGTAAACCTGAGGATCGGAGGTCGTTAGGTTAAGGGGTTCTTACTGAAGTAATAAGTACAAGGTACCATCAACGACTACCATACGTCAACAACACACTTAAATCGGGGCTATTACAAGAGTGCTTGACAATATACATGTTAAATAAAAACTCTGGAACGGAATGGTGTATGACTAAAGGCCCGTTCACACCAAAAACAATAACTATAATGATAACTATATTTGCGTCTACACCGACGAATGATAACAGTCTGTTTATTCTAAGCTCACGCGCTGCGGTTTCAAAGTGTGTACAACATGTTTTTGCAATCTCAGAATTCTGGACAGTTGATAATACCTAGAATATCAAAATCAACTGCAGGCGGTAGATCCTTTTCCTATTTAGCATCTAAACTTTGGAACAGTCTTCCTATCACTGTTCGGGAAGCAGACACACTATGTCAGTTTAAATCTAGACTAAAAAACTGTTTAAACTTGCATACACACAAACCATTATCTACTTCTATAATTCAAATCATGTAAATTGTTAGGCTGCATAGATTAGGTCAGCCGGAACCGGGAACACTTCCCATAACACCTGATGTACTCACTACATCATAAGAAGAATGGCGTCTACGCTAATATTAATCTCTCTGTTTATTCCGAGGTTTGCTGCAGCCTGCCAGATCCAGGCCGTATCCAGATGAGATGAAGGACCTGCATCTAGACATGATGATAACGCAGCCCTGACGTTTCAACTAATCTATCCCCTGCGAAGGCCCATTTCTCTTTCCTTTCCCTATGTATAGATAAAATTATCAAATTTATTCCAGTTCGCATAGATCTGCGGACACAACTAATTTTTCTGTATTATGCGGATCGGTAAAGTAATTTGGCAAATATCACTTTTTTAAAAAAGACCAAGCTTCTGCGCACATACACACTCAAACACGCAAACCTATAGACTAAACATGTAAATGAACGGCAAGAATGCATTAAAGGTAGGGATGCACCGATACCATTTTTTAAGGACCGAGTACGAGTACCGATACTTTTTTCTAGTACTCGCCAATACCGATACCGATATACATTTATTAATTTCTCTCTCTTTTTTTTTTTTTTTGGTGATGTTGCAGTTTTCCAAGCAAAACACAGCGAGACTAATGAATATAGGACAGCTTCTTTATTATTACTCTAATGAAAAAAGTAATAATTTTTATGTGCTTGTCACAAACTTAAAGAACAAAAATTTCGCAGTGTCCAATAACCTTCAAAGGGCATAATTACCAATATATATAATTGTTGTTATATAAAAAGAAATTTACAAACAAATTACAAACAATACAACAAAGAGATACAAATTAAATAAACTTGTTTTTCAGATACAGTAGGTTTATTTACCATGTATACATTTATTTAACATATTTTGTTGTTGACAAATATAGGCTACGGTCCCTTTAAGACCGAATCCATGGATACTGACACATATCCTGTTTTCACCCAAATGTTTACATCCACTTAAGCCATAACCGACTGTATTTACGTGAGATACTCCACACGATGGACATTTTGACAACTATTTGTGCATTTGACCATTCAGGCGCGAGGAGAACTGATCGCGCGCTGTCTGAGAGAACTGGGATCGCGCGCAAGAAAGAGAGAGAGAGAGAGCGCTCCTGGACTGTGTCATTCAGCGCGATTCCGCCTATCCCGCCTTCACTAATCGATAACGAATTGTGATTGAAAGCATGCAGTTCGCAATGTGTCGGTTGTCATCGTTAATTTTGAAGTATTTCCACATTGTTTCTGACATTGTTACTGCTGCTGCCGCCGGTGTCTCTGTGCACGGAAAATTCTGTCAGTTACGTCACGTGAAGTATCGGTCTTGGTATCAGGGGTATTTTTACGAGTACGAGTACAAGTACATGAGCTTGGTATCGGGCCTAATTAATGCATCCCTAATTAAAGGTATTCGGTTTTCAGTAGGAAAGGTGTCATTTAAGCGGCCCCTAAAGTAATAATTAACAATTATTGCAACAGAAGTGATTCAATCAAAAACCAACTTTAGCTCGATAATAATTTTCCTATTGTCTCTGTGAAGCTGCTTTGAAACAATATGTATTGTGAAAAGCGCTATATAAATGAAGATGACTTGACTGTTCTTGTTGCCTTTACATGGCTTTAACCAGCAGATGTCCTCAGCATGCTATGTTTCGACTGAATAGCTAGTGTAATCGATCTAATCTAACAGTGAATTTAGCTTATATTTTTAGCTATTCTTTTATACTTGGAATGATTTTTAGAACTATATCTTTATCGTTATCTTTCTTGGTGTGAACAAGCCATAAAGCCGCGTTTCCACCACAGGAACTTTCCCCAGGAACTAGGGACTTTGGGGTAGTATTCAGCGTGTTTCGACCGCAGGGACCAAAGTCTAAATGAAGTTCCAGCAAAAAACTTCCCCCTCAGAAAGTCCCTGCTCATGACTTAGTACTGTTTTCAAAGTTCAGGAACTTTCGGAGATGGGACTTGGGCACTGAATGTGCTGATTGGTTGAGTTCATGCACCATTTTGATTGGTTGACTCCACGCAGCATTTTGTTTCAACCCCCATTTTTAAAAGTCTGTTGTGTGCGTGCAGTAAGAGTTGTTTGTTATTCAAATCAACATTGGAGTTAAAAAATATATGACCAATGGAACAAACAACGAGGTTCAGGCTTTATTAAGTTTATATGCAGAGGACGAAATCCAGCGGGAACTGGAAAGTCACGTGCAGTCCTACATCACCAGACTAATTTGCCTAATCTTCACAGTACTTTAGACCACGATGGAAATGCAGACAGCAGCAGGTCTGGGGGAAAAATATTCCTGGGACAAATTGTTCCGGGTAATTTCGGTGGCTTAAAGTCAACATAAAATCAAAATTGACCCTGTTCTTGTGTATAAGGGAAAAAATTGTAATCGTTTATCAAAAACTCAGAATATAATATCATTTTAAATAAATAAATAACATCTGTTTTGAAATTTTGAAATACTTGATATAATCAAAATGGCCTGCAAATGACGTTTCATGCTGAAAAATGGTGTCTCAGGATTTCACAGTGATGTACAGATACTAAAATGCATAAATGTCCATATTCACACCATTGCACTTGTCTAGAAATAACGTATTAGGTTTAGTCTAATAGACTGCATTCGTGAACACTAAACTCACAGTGGATCAGGATGTGAATGTGTAATATTCCCAGAACCACAGTGGATTACTTCCAATTAACTTCACCAAATTAGATACACCATATTCATTTTAGGCTGTCTGATTAACATTCCTATTAATACCACAAGTAACAAGTTTATGGTTCTTTTGGGAAAAGGCCCTTGTGTTTTAGCCAAGATAAACAGGTTAGGCCGAAAGGAGGCATTGTGAGCTGCTAGCATTAATTGCCATTGCTGTTTGCGGTATTAGTTTGTTTTTTTCCAACCTGTCTAACAAGCTACTGTACTGAACCCCTGAGTAAAGAGCAACAGCGGAGAGACCATCCGAAAGAAAAAAGTCCTCACACACAGCTTGATTTGATGTCTACGATCTATGAGACAAACCATTAGACCATATGCTCATCTGTTTCCATCGTAACCTCAGCCTCATTCCATTACCTTTGAGCCCTCTCCTTCATTTCCACCTGGTGATTCACACCCTTAAACACCAGTTTAACCAAAGCTAGCTATGCTAATCAAGTCCCAGTGGGCGGAAACTTCAGCTAAGCTTCTTCCTAACACTCCAAATAAGTGATCTTCTTGCATTTTTTTTACTTGAGTTCTCTCAAACTCCTGTGTTTCGCTAACCTCATGAGCTCTTTGAGCACTGCACACTCTCTGTTTACTAAAAGCTCACAATGCCACAAGGAGTTAGCATTCCTTTGACAGCTTTTAGACAAAGCACACCACACCTAGAGAGCTCTTCAGTATTCCCCACTCTAAGCCAGACCAATTTTACACCCTAGCACCCAGCCTGTCAGATGGTGGCTAAATCCGCCTTAATGTTACAGGTTTAAAAAGTCAACCATGTCAGACAATCCCGTGGATTTAATAGCAAAGGTGGAAACAGAACTCTGGGTACTTGTTTTGGAAACTCTTAACAATGGAAGCCCTTTTCTTGGGGTCTAAACTAAGTTACGCTATAACATTTTCAGACACAAATAGCATGGATCTTAAAGGGATAGATCACCCAAACATGATGACTCATGTCATTCGAAACATGTATGACTTTCTTTCTTCTGTGGAACACAAAAGGAGATATTTTGAAGAATGTTGGGGTCCAAACAAACATTGACAACATTGGACCCCATTGACTTTCACTGTATAGACAAAACATTTATGTTCCACTGAATAAAGCAAGTCATACAGGGTTGGAATGATATGAGGGTGAGTAAAAGATGACAATTTTCAAATTTGGGTGAATTATCCATTTATTTAATCTTATGTTCCTTTAAAGAGAACATGAAATCAAAATGCACTCAATTTATTTCCTTAAAACATGTTCACTGATGCAGTTTTTCCAAAAAATCAAAATATAATAACTCACCTTTTGAGCTGACAAGACCATAAATAATGTTAAGCAAAAACCAAATAGCTATTTAGGAATAATTTTGGATTTCTGTTGTAAATAATGCAGCATTTCTAAAATCGTTACAATACTTAGCAATTTATTGCTGGTTAATATTAAAGGGTTAGTTCATGTCATTAATTACTCACCCTCATGTCGTTCCACACCTGTAAGACCTTCGTTCATCTTCAGAACACAAATTAAGATATTTTTGATGAAATCGACTCATCCATAGACAGCAATTTAACCGACATTTTCAAGGTCCAGAAAGGTACTAAAGACACTGTTAAAATAATCCATGTGACTACAGTGTTTCAACCTTAATTTTATGAAGTGACGAGAATTGTGCGCAAAAACAAAAATAACGACTTTATTCAACAGTCTCTTTTTTTCCCTGTCATTATCCTTATGTAGTTGTCGCAGTAAGCACAGCGAAGGCTTCCATGTTTATGTCCGAATGCCATCTCAGTATTGGCCAAAACTGATCACGTGATCAGCACGACACATGCGTGTGATGCTGACGCAGGAGCCGGCCAATAATGAGTCTGCGTTCTGACGTAGAACCTGGAAGCGCTGGATGTAAACAATGTATGAGAATGACACAGAGGAGAAGATATTGTTGAATAAAGTTATATTTAGGTGTATTTTAAAATATACATGTATATTATAATATATATATATATATATATATGTATATATGTATATTATAATATACATGTATATTTTAAAATAAAGCATTTAATCAAACATTGTAATGCCATCACAACCTTAGATTCTGCTCAGATAGATTTTTGAAATATGAGAGTATAAATAAATAAAGTAGCTGGGCTTGTCAAACTAAAATCCTATATGCAAGTGAATTTTCAGATATACATTCTCACTACCAACACATAGTCAAATTCAAGTATCTTTGACGACAGTCTGTGACACCACCGAGCAGGGCAAGGTGGACAGAACAGCAACATCGGCTAAAATAGCTGTCAATTCCCTGAGGCGAAAAAACGTAAGCCCTTACTGACACTCAAATGCTGAGTCAGGCCTATTTTGATGCCATATAACACCCATAACCTCTGGAAAAATCCCCCACATGTCCATGATCCTGACCTCCACACTTAAACTTCCAGGACTCATCCAGTATATAATCATCTGTTCACACAGAAAATCTTCTGAAAATGAGTGTCACGTCTCTGTCTGCATACCTTTAAAACACTACATTTGTTCATTAGAGGGATTTCGGAGCACTGAGTGAACTTAACAAGAGAGAGATATGTATTAATGGTGCAGAGTAGAGGACCCAGTTGGGTATAAGGGACTCAAATAAAAACGAACTTTTGAGATGCATCGAAAGTACAAGAATGATTTCAACTTTTTTTTTACTCGCAGGTAGAAAAAGCCTTCAGAGTGCTCTTTGGGCTACATCTCCTTCTCCCCGGCACTACCTCTCTCTAACTAATAAATGACTTGCAGGAAATTTGCCATTAGAAACTCTTTCAGCCCACTCTAAGTGCTGATTCGTTGGGAACAGAACCCCTGTGTATTAATGCACGATTCTTTTTTTCACCTCAAGTCCATTTCATTTATTTTTTCCAAGCACCTGCTGTCTGCCAAGATTATCTTTTGCATTAGTAAATGAGCTTTTTATTCTTTCTCTTTGTTTTCCCCTCCCTTCGTTCAGCTGTGTGCCTCAGGAGCCACCTTTACGAAGCTTCAGTACTGATTTCCTCCAGGCGTACTGTGAGACTTGAGTTCACATGAGATTGTTTTTCCACAAACTTTTCATTTTCTTCTTCTGTCAATCATAATCATCAGTGCAGTGTTAACTGCAAAACAAATGCCAGTGCACACACAAACATGCAGATGAATGCACACACACATACATGCTGCTTATCATAACTTAAAAGTAATAATGAATGCATCCAAAAGTGCCTCTCTTTTCTTGTATCATCTGAAAAAATAATATTGGCAGCGTATTCTGAATGTGCCCTATCGGTAAGTAATTCAGTAGAGTTCAGAGAAAAAGAGAGCCAAAAGGCAAGAGAAACCGAGACAGGCTGACACAAACAT